>RJVU01073245.1:977036-1002325 GCA_003731715.1 Anabarilius grahami
CTCAATTTTTGCTCACACAGTTAAGGCATAATTGGAAACAGTTTGGAAAATCAAGAACAATAGCAGTTAATAAGAATTATTGATCTTAATGCTGGACCGTTCTCATTTCGCTCCGCATATGGAACTTTTTTTGCTAAGAGCAAACCAGAATGAAAATATTACATTTTTAATCCGTGTGTGTGTGCTCCTATATATATATATATATATATATATATATATATATATATATATGCCTAGTAATGACTGTTTAATGACAATAGCATGCAGTAAGACTTTGTGTAAAGGTCTTTCTTTTAATTTTTGATGCATAAACAGAAGCCTAAGACTATCCCACGTTTTGAAATTACTGTACCAATCCCAAGACATGCCTTGACCGTTTGGGTTGCGAGCACACTCAACTAGAAGTGTTGCTTCCTCCTGGGCGCTGGCTCAAGGCACCTCGCTGACAGATATTTGTACAGCTGCGGGCTGGGCGACACCTAACACGTTCGCTAGGTTCTATTGCCTTCGTGTAGAGCCGGTATCTTCACGTGTACTCGCCCCCAGTGGGCAGTAGCGCGAAGGACCAGGTAGTGAGTCTGTCCCGTTCTCTGTCCCGTCCGTGCTCTGCGGCTGTACATGGACAAAACGCAAAGGTTCTAAGTGTCAGCTTGCAATGCCCACTCCCGCCCGCTGGGCCGGATACTTGCGTCTATTCTCCAGCAGAGTTCCTCAGAAATAGTTAACCCCGTGAGTTCCTCCATCACCCCCCGGCAGTCAGATGTGGCGGAGAGTCTGACGACAGGCCTACACTCGTATGCATTGTGGAACCTGTGTTAGGCTGGGTGTCCATTTGTTGTTATCCCTGCAGCGATCCCATATGTGTATTCTTCCACGATAAGGCTACCCAGTCCGGCTAGCCCGTGTCTTTCCCTCGACAGAGCCTGCTCTGTCATCTCTGCTTGTGTTCTTTCCCCCTTAGAACTAGGCTGGAACCACCCCAAGGACTTCCATATGTTATACTACCCTAATTGGCTAGTCCATATGCATAACCGCCAAATTTCACCTTCCTACGGGCAGGATGTGGCCTCCGCAGCTTCCCCTTTCTTTCAAAGGGCATGCTTTCCCACGTTATCCAATAGTCACACTGAGTGGGTTTTGTGGAACAGCAGTGACTGACCTTCTCTGCTTAGAACCCTGACTTCCGCTCCAACAGTTGGGGGTGGTCCAAGAGTCTTAAGCAGAGCGCTGGAAGGGCCAGCAACAGTGGTGTGTTGGTAGATATCCAAAATTCGTCGGTCAGTTCTGATATACGTCAACGTGACCGACTGAAAGGGAACGTCTCGGTTACGTATGTAACCCTCATTCCCTGAAGGAGGGAACAGAAAAGTATGTCCCTTCGCCACAGTCCTTGTAACTCCGCTGTATGGCCGAGTCACTAGCTTGGCTCCTCAGCGGAAAAGCAAAAATGCGACACACCTGTTGCTTATTAAATACTCGCGCCGCAGCGCAGAGCAGCTGTTGCAATAATCGCATGCCAATATGCATTGGCTCGTTTTTCTTACACTCAAAGTAGATTGGTCTCTCAAAGCGATCCCCAATTCGTCGGTCAGTTCCGACGTACGGTGCTGTTCCCTCCTTCATGAAATGAGAGTTACATACGGTTCTTTTGGAAGCTGAAAAAGGTCATCTTTCCCTCACAACCAAAAACACACTCCTTTGGTGACAGGAGCTGTGTCTCATTTCAGAGGCTGCGTCCTCCGCAGGTCACATTTCAAGGCTGCATACGTCATAGAGGATGATTCTAAATCATTCTAAGTCATATTTTAAAGTAACTGTAATAAAATTGACTGATATTCATTGTGAGGTGTAAAATACTGTAATTTCTTTCTTATGTTGCAATCTAACGGTTATTTTTCTTAAATGAGTCTGCCTCGATGATGTATGCAGCCTTCAAAGGGTGCAGCCCCTGAATTGGGACATGTAGCCATTGTTGAAAAATCTCTCGGCTTCCGTATCCCGATTGAATCACGTTGATGGGCGTGCATTGTTATTTTTCTTAAATGAGACTGCCTCGATGATGTATGCAGCCTTCAAAGGGTGCAGCCCCTGAATTGGGACATGTAGCCATTGTTGAAAAATCTCTCGGCTTCTGTATCCTGAACGAATCACGTTGATGGGAGTGCTCTTGCTCTGGGTGATGTGTGTGCACGCTTATCAGGGAGAAGTGCCGTACAAGGAATTCCTCCCTTTTATGACATCATATAGGCCATACTCAAAAAAAATTTGCAGAAACCTGTCCACAACCAGAAGTTGTATATTTGCCACAGAAATACCCCGTCATACGTCCATCTCGTGTTTTGAAACTTTGGCCATGTTTAGCATGAGAACGCAACTCTTTAACTCCCATTTTTGGGAAACAGACCCCAACTTAAATTGTTTTAAATCTTGAATACTTTTGAGCACAGGCTTAAGTTTGGTCTCTTTATAAAGGGGACACTAGGCAGATTATTTTAGAAGTGAAAGAAAAATATGAAAGTAAAATAAAAAAATAGTTATTGAAGTTTTAGTTTAGGAAATTGTAAAATGTAAAAATATGATTTCTTATAATTTATATAAAATATATATTTTACAAAACTGTTTTACTCTAAAACTGCAAGAAAATCAAAGCCAAAATCTAAAATCTAATCAAGTTGTATTTCAAATACAAGCTGAATCAACTGACATGGAAGATGTCTTGACTGATGTGGAGAAATAATGTCTCCTGCTGTGCTGAAATCCCATTTGGATGAGACACTTGTTGGAGTGCAGGTCAAGTATTTCAAGGCAATATGTGCCAGTGCAGGATTCTTTGCTTCCTGTTTTGACCAGTATTTTGCCACTGGATCTGATGTTACTGACACAGAGCAGCTTTCACTGAGTTAGCATTCTATGGCAAATACTAGTCAGCGCAGATGTCCTTTTCTCAAGACGTATGAATAAAGCACCTGCAGTCAGGTTGAACCTCTCCTAAATGCTGTTCACCCCCTAAAGCAGCCAGTAGAGTGAACAGAGACTGTAGACCCAGTACAACAATGCCCACCCCTCTCAACAAATGCTTTCCCCTAGCGTGAGGTTGCCGCCATCTCTAACCCTCCACATTGTTCGTGGCCCGCAGCTCCTAGTGTGAGTCAGCTCCAAGATTTTTTAAGTTATCCGAAGCCATTTGCTGGATTCTCTCTAACAACTATGCAGTTCCTTACTTTATTCACCTGCTTGATTATTTCTTAATCATCTTGCCTCCCGATGCCATCCTAGTCGCGCATCTCCTTACAGTCCAAAAGGTTTTCGCTGAACTTGGGATTTGAGCGCCCAGAATAAAACAAGAACCCCAGCCACATCCATTGAAGTTTTAGGCAATAACTTAGACACAGTTAAATTCCATAACTCATTGCCTAAAGAGAAAATCGACAGAATAATTCTGGTCGCATCCACCCTACTAGACAGGCCAGACTGTTCTAAACGCAAACTCCTATCCTTGCTTGGCCACCTAAACTTTGCGATGCGCATAATTCCGCAAGACTGCCCTTTCATCTCACATTTTCTCTTCCTCGCATCCTCGGTTTATGCATTATAAGACCAAATAACTTTAACTACTTCATGCCGCGACGAGTTTAAATTATGGATATCCTTCCTTAAACAGTGGAATAGATGATGCTTCTTCTACAACAACCTGCTTTCTCTCTATTCAACTTTTTACTGACGCAGCCCCCTTAATCAGCTTTTATTCAGGGATTTTATCAAGGCCCCTGGTTCATGTCTACATGGCCACCTCAGTTTTTAGACACAACACAGTTCCCAGCTTCCTCAGCACTGTTTGAATTCTATCCTCTAGTCATAGCAGCCTTTCTATGGGGAAAAGAATGGTCCACAAACAACAGCGTAGCTTACTGTGACAATGAAGCAACTGTGCATTGCATCAATAAAACATGTTCCCACTATCCCGCACTGATGCCACCCCTAAGACTCCTTATTTGTATCGCAGACTGATCAATTCAATTGATCGACTGCTGGCAGGGCTTACCCATGTAGTGATTTTACTTTCGCCCATCCAAAGATGCTAAGTAATGTAGTGATTGGTACTTATGTCAACAATTATGTTGTGATTTTTGGATCACACATCACTTAAGGTGTGGTTATGAATACATCAGATTATCACCTTCCCTCTCTCTTAGTTTGGGGCACCAGTCAAGGTCTTTTACCTTGACTGTAGGGATGTAATGATGCCCCGCGAGTTGGAAATTAATGAAAATATGTGACGATTCAAGCCAGTTGAGATGTTAAACGAATCGCGATACACATTTTAAACTGCAGGGGCACTGTCGGCGATTACTGTGATGTCGCTTTATAGGCGCAAGAGCAAGGTTGAGTGCCAAGCGTACTGACATTAAGCGCTGACGTTGATGATGACCCATCCTCATTCAAATGCAGGTTTGGCAGCATTCACAAAGACTAAAAGCGTAAAAATTAAAGTGTTGAGGTGCAGATACCGCAAGATAAAGTTAATTTACTGTACACTAACAGCACAACAAACATGATGTAGCATATAAACCATCACTACAGTTACAAGTTCACCTCCTTCTGCACGTCAAAACTATTAATAACAGGCCAAACAACACTGAATGGCAGACTTGCAGTCCCACTCATGGTGACAAGTGTAAGATCACCGGAGATCTGTTTTGATGGCAAAAGATAAGGCCGTTTTTCATTGTAGAAAGTTAATTCCGGTCTACCTCATCTAGACAAAAACCAAGGATGTATTCCACAGACTGAAGAAGAAAGCTTTTGCAGGTATGCTTGTGCATGTATTGTATTTATTGTACTCTCTTAAAATGTGTACATAGAGTTTTGGTAACATTTTACAATAAGGTTCATTAGTTAACTACTTTATTTAACATAAACTAAGGATGAACAATACTTTTACAGCAATTATTAGTCTTAGTTAATGTTAACTTAAGCGTTTACCATTGCTTATACATTATTACATTCAAAAGTTAACATTAGTTAACGCACTGTGAACAAACATGAACAGACAATGAATAGATGTATTTTTATTAACTAACATTAACAAAGATTAATAAATACTGCAGCAAATGTATTGCTCATTAGTAGTTCATGTTATTTAATATATTAACTAATGTTAACAAATAATATCTTAATAACATCATTTTTTAATAACATGTAGATTATTATAGCATATTCTTCTAAATGTCTTCAAAAGTAATTCTTGAAAGTGTAAAGATACAAATTATAGCAAATATTAAAATCTTGCCTTCCTAAAAGTGTGAAACCTGTGTCACTGTTGTACTTAGATTTTACTTATTATTTCTGCAGCCTCTTGACCAGACAGACATTGCAGGAGCTGACTAAAAACAAACCTCTACTGAGAAAACAGCATTGGAAGATCTAACTGGAGGGACTTTTTTGGGATTAGTTCTAAAATTTCAATTTAATTTTGATATTTGCCCCAAAATATTTAAATTTCACAAAGAAATATGCAGGATTTTGTCTCAGAAATAATAAAAGAACACATTTTCATTTGTAGTTTGTCTTAAATTTCTTTTTGTAAAAAAAAAAAAAAAATCGTGATAAAACCAGTGTCATGAATCGTATCGCATTGTGAGTTGACTGAATCCCTACTTGACTGTATGAGAACACTCCCAACAGGAGGCTGTTCAATCATTTAAAATTAATGTAAAGTGGAGGGAGTTGCTCAGCTGATTTTTCTGGAAAATTGGTGAGATTGTTAACTTGTAGAGCCTCTTGTGTATTATCAGCACAAGGAAGATACACGTGTAATACAATAAATTTTATTAACAAAAAGATTAACAAGAACAACTAACAAAACAACTCAATGGAAACCATGAATGATAAAGGAATAAAGTGTGCGAGATGCATAAAATACAAGGGATTAAGTTTGGTATGTCTATGGAAGAGTTGCGTTATCTTATGGAAAGATAAACTGTTGTTTCTCTGAAACTAATAAGGTGAAGAACCTTATTATGGATCAAACAAATAAACAAAATATTATTTGTTATTAACTAGCATCAGTTATTTTATCTCTAATGAAAATTAGAAAATCATATACTGATAATATACAACAATGCCAAGGTTTCTGGAAAGAGATTTGGTAAAGTGATATTTACGTTCTGCGTGGTTGAGTGAGCAGTCTGATGGAGGAGATGTCTTCTACTGGTTGTGCTGGGTGACAATGCAGTGGGGAAAGGAGCCAGAATCTGTTTCAACGGCCTTGAACCGGGCTCTGTGGGATGCTGATGTCCTGGAGCACCAAAAGGTCCTAAAATCTGAAACACACAAATGAGGCCCTGGCGTAGGTGCAGAAGGTCCTTAACAATCTGAAAAACAAAGATGAAGGTACCTTAAAGTGAAGGTTAGCTCTCTTGAGCTTAACCTCTCCTCTGCAAATGTCTCTGTTAGTATTCTGCCTCTCTGGGACAGACACTCAGAACTTGGTCAATCCATGTTTGTCTCTCTGGCATGGAGACTCGGGACATTCTGTAGTCGTTACGGTCTTGCTAGATGAAAACTCTGAACGTAGAGTTTGTTTGTCTCTTTCCTCATAGGCTGGAGGCTCCGAACGTGGTCACATCTGTTACTGCTTCACAAGTTGAAAACTCAGATCATGGGATCTGTTGTTGTCTCGCTGGACGAACCAGAGGCTCAGAATGTTACGGTGTATCTGTTATTAGTCTCAAAATGGGTGCAGGGCAGAAACTGCGTGTGAACCAATGAGAAGTCTGTTGTCCTAGCATTTTTGTGTTATTCCACCAAGATCCAATAAAAATGTAGCAAACCTTTGTCCACTGTTATGGACAGAGGGGCCTGGCCAATGCCAATAATCATCCTTGTGCTGTGGCAGTGGTTTTGATCTCTAGTCCTGTGGACATACTGATATGCAAATGTATGTCTCTTTTTTGTTTTATCTGACACACTAGGTTCAGTTCTTGAAGCTCTTTCCTAAAGAGCTGATAATCTAAATGTTAAATAAAGAAGACATACAAAACATGCAGAGCGGTGGGTCCCCATGACTGGAGCTGAGAAACACTGCTATGGACAATCCTTGTCTCTGACAAAAAACTCAAACTTTTAACCAGTACCATTTGTGAGCTTTTGTTCCTCTAAAGGAATCAAACAATACATTGATGCATATACTTTTCCTAGGGTCAGCTAATTTCCTGCCGTTTGGGGATGGAGACGTAGTAAACCCCATTTCAGATGACGGTAGCTCTGAAGCCATCTTCTTGCAGCAGCCTTTCAAATACTTTGGACGCGTATAAAATCAGATCTATGTAAGTGTTGGACTTTCTTTGTTCGCTTGACAATGTTTTTTGTTTTATTACATCAACAATGAATTATGAATCAAAACCTTTTGTCATAAAAAATTCTCTTGAGTCAATAGAGTTTTCTCATGTCTAAGTGTACAGCTGGATGTTTTTAAACGTTTTTGTAAAATGAATTATATCTTTGACTGGAAGCAGATAATTCTACAGCAATTCGATCTGAATTTTAGGTGAACAACAACGGTCACTTGACATTTACTCAACCACTATCTGCCTACGTCCCTTACCTGAACACTGGAATAGACATCATTGCTCCTCTGTGGACTGACCTTTTCAATGTAAATGGTGGAACAATCTCCTATAGAGAGGATACAAGCAGTGCTGTACTGGCACAAGTCACTGAAGCTGTTCACCAATATTACCCTAACGTGCCTTTTACTGCTTCATCAGCCTTTGTGGCTACCTGGGACAGTGTGCCGTACATCACTGGTGGAGGGGTAAGACCTAATCTCTGATTTTTGATGAATGCTCTATGTGTGCTTTTGATTATCAATGTTCTCAATTGTTCAATGTTTGTTTTTTGCTTTGTTTTTTTGTTTGAAGTCGGTTACTTTCCAAGTGGTTTTAGTCTCCAATGGCGAACGCTCTTTCATCCTGATCAACTATGGTGATATTGCAGAAACAGGACAAGTTTGGCTGGTGAGTGAAGTGAAAATCCATAAACATTTTAAAAATAGCAGAAATGAATGACTAGAAATGACTTATGGCCGAATTCATACCTTAATTCTAGGCAAGAGATGCTTTATGTGGAATAGGATTGACTGAGGTTTTAAATGCTCTTTTTTACCTTTTCAGGCTGGTTATGACACAGTGGACTCTGTCAATTCTTTCCAAATTCCAGCAGCCAGTGCCCCAGAACTCTCGTTCAGCAGTAATATCAATGTGAATGGTCGCTGGTCTTTCCGTGTTGATGGATCGCCAAACTGTAAGCAAAAGAGTCACCTGTTTGTCTGCAACATGATTCTTAAAACTTTTGGCCAGTGCCGTTTTTTTGAGCTTACTTTCCTTTGGAAATACTAAACAATTCACTGACGCTTATACTTTTCCTAGTGCCGGCTAATTTCCTGCCGTTTGGGGATGGAGACGTAGTAAACCCCATTTCAGATGACGGTAGCTCTGAAGCCATCTTCTTGCAGCAGCCTTTCAAATACTTTGGACGCGTATACAATCAGATCTATGTAAGCGTTGGACTTTCTTTGTTCGCTTGAAAATGTTTTTCGTTTTATTACATCATCAATGAATTATGAATCAAAACCTTTTGTCAAAAATTCTCTTAAGTCAATAGAGTTTTCTCATGTTTAAGTGTACAGCTGGATGTTTTTAAACGTTTTTGTAAAATGAATTATATTTTTGACTGGAAGCAGATAATTCTACAGCAATTCGATCTGAATTTTAGGTGAACAACAACGGTCACTTGACATTTACTGAACCATTATCAGCCTTCGTCCCTTATGTGAACGCTGGAATAGACATCATTGCTCCTCTGTGGACTGACCTTTTCAATGTAAATGGTGGAACAATCTCCTATAGAGAGGATACAAGCAGTGCTGTACTGGCACAAGTCACTGAAGCTGTTCACCAATATTACCCTAACGTGCCTTTTACTGCTTCATCAGCCTTTGTGGCTACCTGGGACAGTGTGCCGTACATCACTGGTGGAGGGGTAAGACCTAATCTCTGATTTTTGATGAATGCTCTATGTGTGCTTTTGATTATCAATGTTCTCAATTGTTCAATGTTTGTTTTTTGCTTTGTTTTTTTGTTTGAAGTCGGTTACTTTCCAAGTGGTTTTAGTCTCCAATGGTGAACGCTCTTTCATCCTGATCAACTATGGTGATATTGCAGAAACAGGACAAGTTTGGCTGGTGAGTGAAGTGAAAATCCATAAACATTTTAAAAATAGCAGAAATGAATGACTAGAAATGACTTATGGCCGAATTCATACCTTAATTCTAGGCAAGAGATGCTTTATGTGGAATAGGATTGACTGAGGTTTTAAATGCTCTTTTTTACCTTTTCAGGCTGGTTATGACACAGTGGACTCTGTCAATTCTTTCCAAATTCCAGCAGCCAGTGCCCCAGAACTCTCGTTCAGCAGTAATATCAATGTGAATGGTCGCTGGTCTTTCCGTGTTGATGGATCGCCAAACTGTAAGCAAAAGAGTCACCTGTTTGTCTGCAACATGATTCTTAAAACTTTTGGCCAGTGCCGTTTTTTTGAGCTTACTTTCCTTTGGAAATACTAAACAATTCACTGACGCTTATACTTTTCCTAGTGCCGGCTAATTTCCTGCCGTTTGGGGATGGAGACGTAGTAAACCCCATTTCAGATGACGGTAGCTCTGAAGCCATCTTCTTGCAGCAGCCTTTCAAATACTTTGGACGCGTATACAATCAGATCTATGTAAGCGTTGGACTTTCTTTGTTCGCTTGTAAATGTTTTTCGTTTTATTACATCATCAATGAATTATGAATCAAAACCTTTTGTCAAAAATTCTCTTAAGTCAATAGAGTTTTCTCATGTTTAAGTGTACAGCTGGATGTTTTTAAACGTTTTTGTAAAATGAATTATATTTTTGACTGGAAGCAGATAATTCTACAGCAATTCGATCTGAATTTTAGGTGAACAACAACGGTCACTTGACATTTACTGAACCATTATCAGCCTTCGTCCCTTATGTGAACGCTGGAATAGACATCATTGCTCCTCTGTGGACTGACCTTTTCAATGTAAATGGTGGAACAATCTCCTATAGAGAGGATACAAGCAGTGCTGTACTGGCACAAGTCACTGAAGCTGTTCACCAATATTACCCTAACGTGCCTTTTACTGCTTCATCAGCCTTTGTGGCTACCTGGGACAGTGTGCCGTACATCACTGGTGGAGGGGTAAGACCTAATCTCTGATTTTTGATGAATGCTCTATGTGTGCTTTTGATTATCAATGTTCTCAATTGTTCAATGTTTGTTTTTTGCTTTGTTTTTTTGTTTGAAGTCGGTTACTTTCCAAGTGGTTTTAGTCTCCAATGGTGAACGCTCTTTCATCCTGATCAACTATGGTGATATTGCAGAAACAGGACAAGTTTGGCTGGTGAGTGAAGTGAAAATCCATAAACATTTTAAAAATAGCAGAAATGAATGACTAGAAATGACTTATGGCCGAATTCATACCTTAATTCTAGGCAAGAGATGCTTTATGTGGAATAGGATTGACTGAGGTTTTAAATGCTCTTTTTTACCTTTTCAGGCTGGTTATGACACAGTGGACTCTGTCAATTCTTTCCAAATTCCAGCAGCCAGTGCCCCAGAACTCTCGTTCAGCAGTAATATCAATGTGAATGGTCGCTGGTCTTTCCGTGTTGATGGATCGCCAAACTGTAAGCAAAAGAGTCACCTGTTTGTCTGCAACATGATTCTTAAAACTTTTGGCCAGTGCCGTTTTTTTGAGCTTACTTTCCTTTGGAAATACTAAACAATTCACTGACGCTTATACTTTTCCTAGTGCCGGCTAATTTCCTGCCGTTTGGGGATGGAGACGTAGTAAACCCCATTTCAGATGACGGTAGCTCTGAAGCCATCTTCTTGCAGCAGCCTTTCAAATACTTTGGACGCGTATACAATCAGATCTATGTAAGCGTTGGACTTTCTTTGTTCGCTTGTAAATGTTTTTCGTTTTATTACATCATCAATGAATTATGAATCAAAACCTTTTGTCAAAAATTCTCTTAAGTCAATAGAGTTTTCTCATGTTTAAGTGTACAGCTGGATGTTTTTAAACGTTTTTGTAAAATGAATTATATTTTTGACTGGAAGCAGATAATTCTACAGCAATTCGATCTGAATTTTAGGTGAACAACAACGGTCACTTGACATTTACTGAACCATTATCAGCCTTCGTCCCTTATGTGAACGCTGGAATAGACATCATTGCTCCTCTGTGGACTGACCTTTTCAATGTAAATGGTGGAACAATCTCCTATAGAGAGGATACAAGCAGTGCTGTACTGGCACAAGTCACTGAAGCTGTTCACCAATATTACCCTAACGTGCCTTTTACTGCTTCATCAGCCTTTGTGGCTACCTGGGACAGTGTGCCGTACATCACTGGTGGAGGGGTAAGACCTAATCTCTGATTTTTGATGAATGCTCTATGTGTGCTTTTGATTATCAATGTTCTCAATTGTTCAATGTTTGTTTTTTGCTTTGTTTTTTTGTTTGAAGTCGGTTACTTTCCAAGTGGTTTTAGTCTCCAATGGTGAACGCTCTTTCATCCTGATCAACTATGGTGATATTGCAGAAACAGGACAAGTTTGGCTGGTGAGTGAAGTGAAAATCCATAAACATTTTAAAAATAGCAGAAATGAATGACTAGAAATGACTTATGGCCGAATTCATACCTTAATTCTAGGCAAGAGATGCTTTATGTGGAATAGGATTGACTGAGGTTTTAAATGCTCTTTTTTACCTTTTCAGGCTGGTTATGACACAGTGGACTCTGTCAATTCTTTCCAAATTCCAGCAGCCAGTGCCCCAGAACTCTCGTTCAGCAGTAATATCAATGTGAATGGTCGCTGGTCTTTCCGTGTTGATGGATCGCCAAACTGTAAGCAAAAGAGTCACCTGTTTGTCTGCAACATGATCCTCAAACTTTTGACCAGTGCCGTTTTTTGAGCTTAACTTTCCTTTGGAAATACTAAACAATTCACTGACGCTTATACTTTTCCTAGTGCCGGCTAATTTCCTGCCGTTTGGGGATGGAGACGTAGTAAACCCCATTTCAGATGACGGTAGCTCTGAAGCCATCTTCTTGCAGCAGCCTTTCAAATACTTTGGACGCGTATACAATCAGATCTATGTAAGCGTTGGACTTTCTTTGTTCGCTTGAAAATGTTTTTCGTTTTATTACATCATCAATGAATTATGAATCAAAACCTTTTGTCAAAAATTCTCTTAAGTCAATAGAGTTCTCTCATGTTTAAGTGTACAGCTGGATGTTTTTAAACGTTTTTGTAAAATGAATTATATTTTTGACTGGAAGCAGATAATTCCACAGCAATTCGATCTGAATTTTAGGTGAACAACAACGGTCACTTGACATTTACTGAACCACTATCTGCCTACGTCCCTTATCTGAACGCTGGAATAGACATCATTGCTCCTCTGTGGACTGACCTTTTCAATGTAAATGGTGGAACAATCTCCTATAGAGAGGATACAAGCAGTGCTGTACTGGCACAAGTCACTGAAGCTGTTCACCAATATTACCCTAACGTGCCTTTTACTGCTTCATCAGCCTTTGTGGCTACCTGGGACAGTGTGCCGTACATCACTGGTGGAGGGGTAAGACCTAATCTCTGATTTTTGATGAATGTTCTATGTGTGTTTTTGATAATTAATGTTGTCAACTGTTTATTTTTTTAAGTTGGTTACTTTCCAAGTGGTTTTAGTCTCCAATGGTGAACGCTCTTTCATCCTGATCAACTATGGTGATATTGCAGAAACAGGACAAGTTTGGCTAGTAAGTTCCAAATAATGTTATTATTAAATATGAGTTTAGTTTCCAAACTTTTCTAGTTTACATACATCTTATTTCATTCAGGCTGGCTTTGACACAGTGGACTCTTCACACTCGTTTGCTATTTCATTAGTGAATGCTTCTGAACTGTCATCCAGCAGCAATGTCAATGATAACGGTCGTTGGGTTTTCCATGTTGATGGTGGTCACGATGGTAAGTTCTCTGTTTGAACTCATTGTTTTCAAAGTGTAAATAATGGCTATAGTCTTCAGCTATTCTGATGTAATTTTCTTAACACATTTGTGTATATCAAGATTCAAATTAATGATTGGTTACATGTTTTTTTTTTTTTGTTTTTTTTTGCAATGGTGTTCTTATTTTCTGTCTTAGTTTGTGATACTTGCACTGAAAATGAGGCTTGTCAGCAGAGAGGTGGTGTCTATGGCTGTGTTTGCTTGGATGGACAACAACCAAATCATGAAATCTTTGGTGAGTGCTCCCACAGTTGTTGTGCATTCATACATTAAACTAAAAACTTTAAATGAATGATTACATTCAAACCTGAACACAGACAATCATTTTAGTCAAAACATCAGAGTTCAATCGAAATGTAACAAAAATGAACAGAAGGGTCATGAAAAACCTGGAAAAGTCATGGAATTTTAAAATAGAATTTTCCAGGCCTGGAAAATTTTGGGGAAAATAAATAAACCCAGAAAGTTTTGGAACAGTCATGGAAATTTGTTTCAGAATATTTAGATAGTAGAATAAATGTTTAAGCGATAATATTGGTTTACATTTACATTTACATTTATGCATTTGGCAGACGCTTTTATCCAAAGCGACTTACATTGCATTATACTATACATTTGTATCGGAGTATGTGCAATCCCTGGGATCGAACCCATGACCTTGGCATTGCTAGTGCCATGCTCTAACCCAGGGGTCACCATTCCTGCTCCTGAAGGGCCGGTGTCTCTGCAGAGTTTAGCTCCAACCCTAATCATACACACCTGAAGCAGCTAATTAAGGTCCTACTAAGCATACTAGAAACTTCCAGGAAGGCGTGCTGATGCAAGTTGGAGCTAAACTCTGCAGGACACCGGCCCTCCAGGAACAAGTTTGGGGACCCCTGCTCTAACCACTGAGCTACAGGAAAGCATTGGTTAAACAAAGTACAGTACTAATGTTCATTCGATCCATCCGACTGCGCAAACCACAAACATCAACATACAGCAATGTATGAGAAAGCACGGTTATGGGGCGATGCCAAAGGTGGAAGAGATACTCACAAGCCATCTCTCCCCTCAGTCGGTATCATCCCTTAACCCTTTGATGCGTACAATCACATCGGTGTGATCAGTCTCGGCTGGTCCCAGGAGCGTACGATCACACCGGTGTGATTAGATAGTTCAGCGCATCACCTGATCAACTGCCAAATTCAAATGTGCATGCGCGCTTTTGCTGGTGCTAAACCAGAGACTGACGCGTGCAGCGCTTTTCATATATTACATACATGCAGTGTTTTCAACCAAATAATGTTTATTTTAGGTTTCAGACATTTTAATACACATGAGTACTAACAAAACAATATATTTAGAGTTTGTAAAATACACAATGATGTCTATAGAAGCGGAAATAACAACCCTTCCCTTTATAATTAGACAACACATTTTATTCATATCAGATACACATTCTGAAAGTAACTTTGAAGCTTACTCTATTCTTCCCCAGTTCACCGACTCATGTATTCCGGGAGAAGTGGATGAATTTACGTGTTGTAAATCCAACAGATCCGATTCTCTGTGCGGCGCAAACTAACATGGCGGCGCCCATCGTCGAGCATATAGCTCATCTAACATGATCGTTATAAAGGTGTTTAAACAGCAAAACACATGCACTTTTACATATTTGGCAATCGGAATATCAGATATTTCATGCTATAGTTAACAAATTTGTGAATATTTTGAATAAAAAAGGAAAAATTAAATAAAAGCAGATCATCAGTAATACAGCGCTGTGGTGTGTCCTGTAACAAGCAATGACGCGTCACCATGGAAACAATAAAGTGATACGTTCTAAATAACGGTCGCCTTAAAAAAGCACACGCTGGGGGGTCAGCCAGAATATTTTAAACTTACGTGCGAAAGGGTTAAAGCCCCAACGCTGCCCACCAAGCCACTTAAAGCTACATCCGCGCTGGTGGGCAAAGCGTACTTGGCCGTGGGTCAGGCAGCGGCATGCTTGCATACTATGTGTATCTTGCAGGCATACCAAGCCGACCTGCTAAGAGACCTGGGGGAAAGTGAAGAAGTGGCGGATGTCATCCAGGAGTTGCGCAAGTCAGCTGACTTAGCTCTCCGTGCCACCAAGGAGACAGCCAAATCCATCGGCCGGTCTATGGCAGCCCTGGTGGCCAGGGAGAGGCATCTTTGGTTAAATNGGAGAGGCATCTATGGTTAAAACTCACTGACATCAAAGATAGAGATAAGACCTTCCTCCTGTGTGCTCCACTCAACCCTTCAGGCCTCTTCGGTGATGCTATTTCAACTGTCACCGAGAGGTTCTTAGAATCAAAGAAACAGGCAGCAGCCTTACAGCAGTTTCTTCCCGCCGAACCCAGGTCTCTGCGGCTGCTGGGCAGGAGCAGCCGAAGCCGAGTACAAGCTCCTCGCAAAGACAACAGCAGAAGCAGGCGAAGTTCTCAAAGGGCAAGGCGGATCTGAGGATCGTCATTGCTTCTAAGAGGGCTTCGTCGAAAAAATCCTGATGCCTGAAGTGTCAGGATTCTGAAGGTGGTCCCCTCCGAAGCCAGATGGCGATCATGAGTGGTCGCTCTGCTCGGGGTCTGTGGCAGGACCATCATCTCACCTGGCACATAAATCGCCTAGAGATGTTGGCACTATTTCAGGCTCTGAAACACTTCCTTCCAAACCTCAGAGACCATCATGTACTTGTTCACTCAGACAACACATTGGTGGTCTCATACATAATCCATCAGGGGGGTCTAAGGTCGCGCCCGTTATACAGACTGGCTCATCAGATCCTCCTGTGGACCCAGGGGAAGCTGCTCTCGATCAAGGCAGTTTATATCCCAGGGTACCTCAATCTGGGAACAGACATCCTGTCAAGACAGGGGCCGAGGCCCGGGGAATGGAGACTTCACCCCGAGGTGGTGGAGCTCCTATGGGAGAACTTCGGTCGAGCTGATGTGGATCTGTTTGCGTCTCGAGATGACTCACTGTCCATTATGGTTCTCCATGACAAACCCAGCACCTCTGGGGCTGGACGCCACGGTACAGGCATGGACGAGGCTATGTCTGTACACATTTCCCCCGATTGCACTGCTCCCGGGAGTTCTGGAGAGAGTTCGCCAGGATGGGGTCCGTCTGTTGCTAGTAGCCCCATTCTGGCCGGCCTGAGTATGGTTCTCGGACCTGATATCCCTTCTAGATGGCTCTCCGATGAAGATTCCGATCAGGACAGACCATCTCTCTCAGGTGAGCGGGTCGAACCTTCACCCCCCGCCCGGAGTTGTGGAAACTATTGGCTTGGCCTCTGAAGGCTCATGAGTTCAGGTCTCTCAACTGAGGTTGTTGAGACCATCCGCCACTCCAGAGCTCCCTCCACGAGGAAACTCTATGCCTTGAAGTGGAGATTATTCACTTCATGGTGCGGAAATTACCAGTGGGATCCAGTTAACTGCCCCATTGGTGTGGTGCTGGAGTTCCTGCAGGAAAGATTTTCCACAGGGCTATTCCCCTTCACAATAAAGGTGTACGTGGCGGCCTTAGCTGCTCACCACACCCCTTTGAGTGGAGTATATTTAGGGAGACACCCGCTCATCACTCGTTTCCTCCGTGGCACTTTGAGACGTAGACCTGCAGTTCACACGAGGGTGCCGGCCTGGCCTTATCGAAGAAGTCCCTAAGAAGTCCCTCACCTTGAAAACAATTTTTCTGCTCTCAAGAGAATTAGAGACATTCAAGCTCTCTGGGTATCTCCCTCGTGCCTGGAATTTTCACCCGGCACGGTAAAGCTTTCCTGCACCCTAGTCGGTTACATTCCGAAGGTCCCCACTAATATTGTGAGGCCTATTGTACTACAGGCCTTCTGTCCTCCTCCCTTCTGGACATCAGACCAGGAGAAGCTGAATCTGCTGTGCCCTGTGAGGGCATTAGATGCTTATGTCCACAGAGCTGCCCTGTGGAGAAAATCAGAACAGTTGTTCGTCTGTTTAGGGTCACCTAGGAAAGGTCACCCTGCATCTAAGCAGAGGAAGAGCAAATGGGTGGTTGAGGCCATCTCACATGCTTACGAGTCGGATGGTCAGCTTTCACTGTTGGCTGTTCGAGCTCACTCGACCAGGAGTATGGCCAAAGCGCTACAGTCAGGAGTTTCTTTCCAAGAAGTTTATGATGCGGCAGGCTGGTCCTCGCCGAATACCTTTGTGAGGTTCTATGAACTGGACCTCGGCTCCACTCCAGGGGCGCAGGTGCTATCGTCTTAGTGTGCGCGACGATTTCACACAGATGGTCACTTGCTCATATGGCTATGTGGGTATTAGCGTTCCCGCAGTGTTTCGATGCAGCTCGAGTTCCCTTGAAAGGGAACGTCTCGGTTATGCATGTAACCTTAGTTCCCTGAGTAGGGAACGAGATGCTGAGTCGCCCTGCCATACTCCCAGCATGCCCGTAAGCGACTTGCTTCAGTTTCCAGAAGCTGAATGAATGGGTTTTCGGGTAGGCTTTATAGTTTCCTGGTCAGTGACGTCACCTGCCTATGACATTCCGTCACTCCATTGGACTGATTTCATACATGCTTCACGACAAAATCACGCAGAGGCATTCCCCCAGCGTTTCGACTGATTTTAACAGGAGTGTTTGTGAGAGTGCTTAAAACTCATGCTAGACCCTAGTTATGGACAGCCTCATGATCGCTCCTGGCACTGCGTATCTATAGGGAATGAGAAGGTGACATCACTGCGTTTTCACTTGCGTTGCGTTTCAGGAAGGCATCGCTATATAAGAAGGATATGCTATCCATTGCCACGGTTACTTTGACAGAGAGATATTTGCGTGATATTTGTTTGCATTTTTGCGATACACCAGTTTCTTGGAAAGAAATGGAGAATGAGCCCATATTCTCTTACTAGTAACAATATCGACAGTGACCAACGTAATATTAAAGATGGCGACGTCCATAAAACTGAAAAGAATTATCACTTTTGACATGACAAGAGACTAATTGAACCACGAGTCCATCCATCAAAACTTAATTAACCAACAGCAGCATGAAACACACGCTGGCCGGAGTCTTTAAGTGTTGCACACGCGTGTCACGTCCGTGTTGCGCATAACACGGCATTTGAATTTGGAAAAGAAACACAAAACTGACGGGAGACGCTCTGGTAGAGAACAGTGACTGGATCTAACACCTTAAGATGATGCACAGCTCGTTGCTGTAAGTTACCTAAAGTGAAACCACACACAAAACACTGGCTCTCTCGCACTCTATGATGTGACAGACAACTAGTTGTCCGGTGTGGTTCCGTTCACACAGTGCGAATATTCCGAGAATGCGGTTGCGAGTCCTGAAAATTTGCAGGTGTGTGTTCGGTTATAGAATGCGTTTGTCACTTCCGTAAATAACCGTACTGTGTGTGAACGTAACCGTATTAAGGACTCAAATACAGGACTGACAACCGTATTCTGCTGCTGTGTGAATGTGGCCCTATTGTCTAAACTGGATGCAGAGTGATGCGACGCAACAAATTCCCGACAGTAAACGGATTCCCCGTTCTATTTCTGACGTAGTCCAAGTGCTTTGCAACGGTCGGTTTGTAGTTCAATGTAGAGAGCTTTTAGACGTTGTCGCATCGCATCATCTGGTGTAGACACGGTGTAAAAGACTTGTACACAGCTGCAACAGAATTGTTCATAAGCTTCTAATGACTTAAAGCGTCTGAACTCTTGCATTGTGTAGGCACTGATACCATACAAACCAGATAATTGACGATGTCAGGGTATGTGACAGGTGGTAGTGCTTCTCAGTCTTTCAGGCATTCTGTTGCTGGCAGGTCGTACGGTTCGATGTTGTTGATGTCAAGCAGTTTCTCTAAATAACGCTGCTTGGCAGTGTTATTTAGTCTCTCCCGATAGAACCCTTTTTCTTTCGTTTTCTTCTTCATTTCTTTCCAAGAAACTGCCGTATCGCAAAAATGCAAACAATTATCAAGCTGTTTCGCTATTTCTCTCAGTCTCACTGTCGAAGTAACCATGGTAACGGATAGCTTATCCTTCTAACGTGGTGATGCCTTCCCGAAATGCAATGCGGAGTGAAAAAATTGTGATGTAACTCCTCGTTCTATATAGCACGGGTTCATGCTTTTATTTGGCGTACTCTTTATATGCAAAAGTAATCTTTTACGTGCATTTGATACGCAAAATGTCGTGGATGGGTATGTATATTTCATATCATATGTAAGCTAAAAAGTGCATATTGGATGCACTTAAAAGGTCATTTATGCACATAAAGAGCCTGCAAAACGAAAGCACGAACTTGTGCTATAGATTTGATCGATTACATCTGCTCCCTTTCTGTATAGTTTATTCCAGTTAAAATAATTTAATCATGCTGATAAGATTATATTAAGTATTTTTTTATATAAAAATATTTCATAAATGGTTCTTAGATTGTTTTATCTGTGTAGCCAGAACAAACACAAAAAAAATGTATGTACTCTATTTATCGAAAATTAATAATCATTATTACAATATCAAGAACATTAATTGAAAATAATGACCCTGTAATGAGTTCCTGTTAATTTTATAATTTATGAATAACATTAAACAGTCTGTGTAAATAAACATTTATGCTATTTCAGATGCAGCTTCAGTTTCACCTTTGTAGTGTAAAGATGACTTAATGACTTGTTAATTATAAAATGTTATTGGTAGCAGTCTATATAGTATTCTGATTGATTTAGCCATTGGTTAAATGTAAGTATTTGACATAAAAGACAACACAGGTCATCATAAAAATTGCACTTATGAAGGTTAAAAAAAGAAAAAAAGTCAATTGCAAGGGCCCCTTTAATGGAAAAGTTCATTTCTGACCCTGGCATGGGGTGATGTCTGGCATTTGCAGTTTGTACTTTGGTGTAAATTGCAGAAATAAAAATATAAACTTGACTGTTTTTGGGGAATTCAAATAGGGATGTTATCTTGTTGATGATTTATGGTTATCCAATGAGATTAATGGTAAATAGGAGGCAAAGCTGTTTTAAAATCTTCTTTGTTACCAAATTTTGTATTACAAAAGTTTGTCTTTGGCACTGCCACCTTGTAAAGTTACTGTCAATGTTACTGGACACTTTTATTTACTTGTTTAACATTGCTGATTACAATTGATATGTTAATCCGTTGCTATAGAGTGGAGTTCAGAAGGTCAGACACAGTATTCTATCTAACTGTCTTACTGGTGTGTCAGCGTTTTTTAAATGAATGTTTATTTCTTATTAAACCACATAGCTTGTCAAGTCAAGTCACCTTTATTTATTAATAAATTAATAAATAATGTAGATTGTGTCAAAGCAGCTTTACAGTGATAACTGGTATATATTTTTGGCTGCACAGCAGCTCTTAAAGAATAGTGTCAATGCAGGCAGATCAAAGCACTGTTGAATATCAAATGTCAAGTTTCCTCAACTAAGCAAGCCAAAGGCGACAGCGGCAAGGAACCCAAACTCCAACAGATGACATCAGGTGGCAAACAAGTGGCAAATAGGTGTTAAAATGGAGAAAAAAACCTTGGGAGAAACCAGGCTTAGTCGTGGTTCAGTTCTCCTCTGGCGAACAGTGCTTTGTTACGATTCAGGTTGCTATAATAAGTCCGATAGGATCGCAACATTCATTATTCATGCAACATTAACAAGCAGCACGCAGCTCAAGTTACTGCCAGAGGAATCATCGGACTGATTTCATTTTATTTGTAATGTTATTTAGTTTATTTTTGTAATATATAACCACCAATTATTATCTACAACATAATGCTATCCAATATTGCACCCAGACATGGAGGATATGATTCGTTTATGATAATCAAACCAGTTATTTTTGAATAATCGTCTATTGGCTGGACATATTCCTTTATCTAAACAACTTCAATTTGATGCCAGCATCGTAAAGTAAGTCCATAAAAAAAATGTGAACATTTTTGTTTTATACAATAAATTTCCCCCAAACCTTTCATTTAATCCACCCAAAACAGACTTTAGTCATATTAATTAATTTTAAACTTTGTCTAATTAAAGGTCTTTAAAGTGATATGTTGTTTGTATTCTATTTTTGCAGTTATGTGATAAAATAAGGTTATAAGACTATTTATTTCACATACACATACAGAATGGCTTGCATGCTCCCATTTAAATTAAGAAATATGCATCAGAATATTATGACGCCTTTTTTCTTTGTTTCACAATACTCAATTAATGATTGTAAACAGAGGTTGGTGTCTTTAGAATAACATCTGTGCTAAATACAAAAATAAATGGCACAGCCAATGTTAAAGGCTGCAGCGGAAACTATGTTAATACTTGAAGCATCCGCTTTTCGAACGTGGAAGTGTGATAAAGACCTGTTGACACATAGGCTTAGGTGAGTATTTACCTGACACAGGCTGCTTCTCAATACTCAAATGGATGATTCCTCGTTTCCTTGCTCCTATGTCCTCCAGCCTGTGACCTGGAAACAGATCAAAGGACATGTCAAGATTTCGAGTGATCAAGAATTTTCCAANATATAAAAGCAGTTGTTTTTAAAATTTTAATGAAAAATAAAATACAAAATACAAAAATAAATAAAAAGTTATGGTGATTTTGTACTTTTAAGTAGTAATTTTGAACAAGCTAATTGTATATCCAATATCTAAACTGATGTTTTGCTGAAATTTCAGTCACATTATGGGGACACCAGAGACTTATATTACATCTTATGAAAATGGCATTATAGGTCCCCTTTAAAAGTGTCATAACTTACCCTCAAATCGTTCCAAACCCAAGCGCAATTGGTGACAGAATTTTCATTTTGGTGTGAAGTATCCCTTTAAGACAAATCCAAAGTTCTTTCATGAAACTCTAAATGGCACAGGCGGATGGGTCCATGTTTTCTAATATAGTGCTCCAACCTACTCCACCTACTGTTACAACTGTTACTCTTTGAATTTAACAATAACACTATAGGGACAGATTTTAAAACAATATTTTGTAACAGTTATTAATTATATCTAAGTTCTTCATACAGCCTCTGATGCTCAAACTTGGACACATCATCAGTATTGTTTCCTGTCGTCATTAGGTTTTCGGGTCTTTCAACAGACACCCTCTTCCAGGCAACCCGACCAAGGTTGATCATGCCTTGGCCTGTGTCCATGTGGCATTTTGCGTTTATCACACGTCACCCCTTTTCAGCCATCTTGATGCCTACTCCGCAGCCTCCATGCTGTTGCTGATGGCTCTTCTCCAACTTGCACCAGTTATTCCCAGCATTCTGTAAGCCTTGCTGAGAGAATGACCTACAAATCCTTGGCAAACCACTTCCACTGGCATACCCCTGGTTTTCCACCCATTCCAGCGGCAGGCCTCCAGCAGTCCCTCATACTTCTCCCTCTTTCACTCCTGCGCCTCTTCCATCTTCTCCCCCCAAGGCAAAGTTAGCCCTAGTAGGATCAACTGTTTCATAGACTCCGAGACCAGGATGATGTCCAGTCTAAGATAAATCGCACACACTGAGCAAACGCTGAGTTACAAACGTTAAATGAGAAACAGCATTATAACCATCTCCATTTGCTCCATTACTATAAAGAATGTGCAAAACTTCACATTTTCATAATCAAATGGTCATAAGCTACCTGAATGATCAGTAAATTATTGAATTGTTAAGCAAGTTATGTATAAATTATGTTAAAGGGGTGGTTCACTGTTTTTTTTTTCTAGGCTTGATTGTGTTTATGGGATGCAGTTTTTAAAGGTTTAGTTCACCCAAAAATGAACATTCTGTCATTAATTACTCACCCTCATGCCGTTCCACACCCGTAAGACCTTCGTTAATCTTCGGAACACAAATTAAGATATTTATATCAGCGTGTCGAATCATGATTCGGATCGCGTGTCAAACCGCCAAACTGCTGAAATCACATGACTTTGGCGCTCAGAACAGCTGATTCGACACGCTGATTCATTTATGCTCCGAAGCTTCCTGAAGCAGTGTTTTGAAATCGGCCATCACTATATAAGTCTTTTTTTTTTTTTTTTTGGGCGCACCAAAAATATTCTCGTCGCTTTATAATATTAATATTTAACCACTGTACTCACATTAACTGATTTAGATGTGTTTTCATATATTTTACGCTGTTTCCATTGTGGTTTGAGCGGCAGGATTGACTTCCTGCTTCTATGATACCACTCCCTCCGAAATACGCAATGTGCTCGGATTGGTTAGCTGGCCCAATGCATTGTGATTTGCTGAAACGCCACTCCCCTCACCATTAGTTGTTGCATGTGCTTCAGTGGAAATGTAAATAACGGCATCTATATTATCAAATTGAGCCTGAATCAGACTCAGATAGCAGTAATGATGAAAAGGGTCAAGCAGAACCTGCAAGCACGGTTTATTTCCGTTTGTATTTGTGTCAGAGTGTTTAGATATGCTGTCACTGCTGTTTGTTAGCTTTTAATATATATCCTGATTAAAGCTTTACTGTAGCCGAATACATGACTGAGTAGTAGCATTTTTGTAAAGGTAGTGTTTAATTTATAACGAACAACTGTTTGTCTGTGAACATAGAAGTTTGTTGGAGTTTGTTGACGTTTGTTGGAGAAGTATGCAATAGAATTTAGCTAACTGGCTAGCGAAGCAAAAACGCATTGGTCTTTGTTTACGTCCTTGATGCAACAAAAAAAAATAGCAACAGAACTATACATTGAAAAGACATGTACAAACAATAAAACGTACTTACAGTTTGGGGGCCCTTAAACAGCAGCTTCTGCTTTTAAAGTGGGAACTGCTTCATCTTTCAGTAATAGCCTTTGAGCAAATCCAGCATTGAACTCGTGTAGATTCTGGAAGCTGTCTTCCACGCCGCATCCAGTGTAGACAGTGTTTTTTACGGTCTATAGTGTAGACAATATCACTGATTATTATGATGGGTTCTATTATCTTTTGAAGCATTGCGCCGCTCGCGTCCAGTGTAGACAACTCTTCCGCACGACATGGCCTCGCCCACTTTGTTGCGTGTTCCCGGGGCAGTGTTTTGTAGGGTTTATGATGTCACCAACTTAGGAAGAAGCTCGCTGTAGTTCAAACCGGTCATTTTTGTAGGCATTAAACTGCCATAACTTTAAAAGACAATAACTCCGTTTCCATTGAACTTTCAGTGCTGTAAATTTGCAGATACTGTTTATGCTCAAGCAGCAACATTACACACTAACTAAAGTTAAAAAAGTGAAATCGCAATGAACCCCTTTAATATTAATTTATGTGTAAAATAATGTCCACTAGACATGGATGTATGACCATTAAACATAACCCTTTAAAGGTAATAAGTTACTGGCATAACCCTGATTCTGAAGCCCTTATAGAATCATTTCATTTTCTGCAAAAGACACCCATAAGGCACTGCGTCACCATACTCTCATAAGCACACATTTGGTGCCATCTCATCAGATTTGTCAGCAAAAGGCACGAGCCTATGCAGCAACAGAGAGTATGGTCAGCCATGCAGCGTCACATTCCCACAGAGGGAACCAGAGTTACGTTAGTAACCAAGACTTTCCCTTTTTTTATAAGAAACTCAACACTGATTCATAATTGGAACAACATATTATAAAGCCATCCAAAAAGTAGCTGCCAAGTGCTCAGCCATAGTAAACACCTATAGTGGCACAACATCACTCTCAAATTTCAAAGTTGCTTAAAAATTGCTTAGAAACCACAGAGACCCCTGCATCAGACTTGCACCACTGACTTATACAATCAATGTAGACCTTCAAAGCTGTACTGGACAGAGCCAATGCAACCTCTCCTGTTCATCCGTCACAAATGGATGAGAAAAGGTCTATACGGTAATGCATGTTCCTGTAGAAAATCCAACACTTAACCAACAGGACAGTGTCTCAACAGGACATTTCTCATCCAAGATCATGACATAAATATATGCCATATAAAAGTACACAGGGCTCTAGCATTAATGATGGTGTCGGTTGACCTTGAAGCACTGGCAGGGGGATCATCACGAGAACACGGCCTAGCAGATTCCCACTTGGCAAGCGCTGTGCAAAAACTACAAACACTCATAAAATTGCAATGCCTGCTTATTGAACAGTATGTATTGGTCA
>RJVU01073285.1:1584-11758 GCA_003731715.1 Anabarilius grahami
AAACCCTCCAATGTGGCTGAATTACAACAATTCTGCAAAGATGAGTGGGCCAAAATTCCTCCACAGCGCTGTAACAGACTCATTGCAAGTTATCGCAAACGCTTGATTGCAGTTGTTGCTGCTAAGGGTGGTCCAACCAGTTATTAGGTTTAGGGGACAAGCACTTTTTCACACAGGGCCATGTGGGTTTGGATTTTGCTTTCCCTTCATAATAAAAACCTTCATTTAAATACTGCATGTTGTGTTTGTTTTATCTTTGATTAATACTTAAATTTGTTTGATGATCTAAAACATTAAATTAAAAAAAAAAAGTAAAAATCAGGGAGGGGGCAAGAACTTTTTTCACACCACTGTATGTGTGTGTGCAAGATTCGTTTGGGAGCATGCTGAGGAAGTCCAAGGCAAAATAATTCCACCAGGTTGGATATTTCCACAAGAATAAAAAAAAGTCACAGACAAAAACAGGGAGTGATGAACATAGTGATGAACATCTAAAACTGAAAGATTGTGCTGTTGACTGAATGTGGAGGATGATTTTACTGTTTCAATATCAAGAGTAAATCAGACATTCAGGTACAAGAACTACTACAGAAGATCTAAGGAATGATGATGGGAAATGGTGGAAGATTTATCATGGAACAAATGAAGAGGATCAACAACAAGTTAATATTGTCAGTAGTAGGTTGTTTTATGTTGTAAATGACAATAATAGAAACATGGCAGTTTGTTCACTAAGTGTAAGTCACTAGTTTGTCACACTGACCTTAAGGGAAGAATCCATACAGTCTGTTTGATTGATTTGATCGTTCTGTTGTAGTTTAAGGAGAAGATTCAGATTTTCAAGCAGACACGAAGCAACCACCAAACTGTCCTGCCGCTTATTATGGCTGTAAGGAAACTACTTTGTTTCTCAGCACATAAAGATGAACTACTTCTCGTGATTTCAGACTGTGGTGATGTGGTTTCTCCACTGCATGGATCTTCATGTGTATCTTCAGGTTAATAGTGAAACTCTTTCCTCACTGATCACACGTGTGCAGCTTCTCTCTGCTGTGGACCTTCTCATGTGCTTTCAGATGTGATGACCATCTGAATCTCTTGTCACAGTGTGAACACTTGTGGGGTTTTTCTCCAGTGTGAATTCTCTGGTGCTGTTTTAAACTGTTTGCTGCAGTAAAAGTCTTCTCACACTCAAAGCACATGTACTCTCTCACACCAGTGTGTGTTTTCTCATGTCCATGTAAATATTGCAGCTGTGAAAAACTCTTTCCACACACAGAACATGAATGTGGCTTCTCCTTTGTATGAACTGTCAGGTGTCTCTTCAGGCTTATTGCCCAGAGAAACGTTTTGCCGCATTCATTACATGCAAACGGCTTCTCTCCGGTATGAACTCCACTGTGAATCTCAAGACTTTGTTTTGATGTGAAACTCTTCCCACACTGATCACATGTGAACGGCTTCTCTCCTGTGTGGATCCTCATGTGTTCTTTAAGGCGTGATGATTGACTGTAGCTGTTCCCACATTGATCACATGTGAACGGTCTCTCTCCTGTATGAACTTTCATGTTTTATTTAAGATGTCCTTTTTGTTTGAAACTCTTTCCACACTGATCACATGTGAACGGTTTCTCTCCTGTATGAATTCTCATGTGATCCTTAAGATGTCCTTTTTGTTTGAAACTCTTCCCACACTGATCACATGTGTGTCGCTTCTCTCCAGTGTGAACTCTCATGTGACGCTTAAGATGTTGTTTGGTTGAGGAACTCTTTCCACACTGAGTGCAGGAACTTGTAGATTTCTTGGCTCTTTTCTTTAGAAATGTCTTTTTAGTCTTTGAGCGACTCAAAGGTTTTTCTCCAGGTTTGTCATGATGTTCCTCCTCCACTTCACTCAGTTCTGAAATTACAAAAATAGTTAATTTTCAGTATATTAAAGTAATTCAAAATGAGGATTATGAAGTGAAAGAACATAAAAGTGAACCTTCATGTACTGAAGTAGACAACTGCTATGAAATATTCTGATCACTAATTTGCTTTTTTATATGTCCCTGAAACAATTATATTTAAAACATTATAGACAAATCACCATGTTTCTGTAGTGTGAACTATTAAATATGTTAATGAATGACACAATTATTGCCATATTTTGACACCAACGTTTAGATTGATGTTTATTTTACTAAAATTGTTTAATTATTAAGGGTTAGTCACACTTTTTCTTTCACAGACTTCCACACATGTGAATGTGGGACACTGAAAACAAACTCAAGTGAATTTTGACCCTCAACCCTGTTATGAATTTTCCTCCAGTTATGAATAGTTTACACTTTAGAATAGGGGATGCAGAAAGTGTTATAAATGACTTGTAAACATTACAAATAATTTGTAACAGGAAAGAAAGGTCTACAAAATGATGTGTAACACATTTATAAGTGATGAATAGTTTACACTTTAGAATAGGGTATGCAGAAAGCTTTGTAAATGATTTATTCATGCCTTTACACATCATCAATAACAGGTGTTGAACACTTTGTAGTGTGTCCTGCAGTGTAAGTGCTGACTGGTGAGAGTATAGACAGCTGTCTTCTCTGACACACATGGAGTGTTTAACTCTGTGCACCTGATGTGAGCTTCAGTGGAAGGTAAAACCGGTTCAGAGGTTGACTTCATCACTAGATCCCACACACTCCACACAGAACACAAGTCTGTGCTGATGAGTGAAAGGATTTCATATAATCCACTGGAATCACCTGACTGTAAGGCATTTATAAATGTTTATCCACTTCAAAACAAATAAATTACTCTTCTTAAAAATAGTGCTTTAGCATACCTGCATGTTTGTGCTTTTGAACATAGACCAGCTTATAACTTCATCAATCAATCATATACTGATCATTTACTAATGGTTTGTTCAACATTTGTTCATGGTTAACAATTGTTAATTGAGATAATGATACTAAAACAATTTTGTCATAAATACTTCAGTTATTATAAGTGATAAATAATGTCTTAACTAATAACTTATAAACCATCTACTAATGATCTGTTTGATTTATTTAATTGAGATAACTTACAACACATTTGTAAATTGTTAGCATAACATGTATTAATCATTTATGAATGTATATTGTAATGTTTCGTAAATGATTCGTTCATCATTAACTAATAAGTGTCTCATAACTGAACTAATAAAACATTCATAAAATGTTAACATATCACTTATTAATCATTTATGAACGTATAGCCATGTTTTGTAAATGATTTGTTCATGATTAACAAATTATTGATAAATGACTTATAACTGAATTTATAAAACATTAATAAAATATTAGTATATCACCAATCAATCATTTATAAATGTATATTCATGTTTTGTAAATGATTTGTTAATCATTAACTAATAATTCATAAATGACTTATAACTGAACGTTATTATAAAGTGTTACCGTCATTTTAAATAATAATTTGACAGCAACATTGAATTTTTGGCATACTTTTGTCTTATTTTGTGAGGTGAGGAGCACTAACAGCATATATATATATGTTTTTGAGCAAAACATTTTTTTTATTTGTCATCCTATTGGCAAAAATGGGCACAAAAAGTACCTGTTCTTAATAATCAAGACATATTCTATTCATCAATAATTGTTTTGTTATTGTTTTGAAAATAAAAAAATAATAAGATGGCATAAGGGACATATACTATCCAAGAAAAGCTCATTATTGTTTAACATTTACATTATTAACATGTTGTGATAACTATCTATATGTCCCTAACAGGGTGGAATATTTTCATAGCCAGTGTCTGAACAATCTACCTATAATTATTATTTTTTTGAGTCCCTGAGCTTGACCAATATGTGTTCCTAATAGTTAAACATGTCACTATTTTGGTAGAATGCAAAAAAACATAAAAATCATGTACCTTTATTTCCAACACTTATGAAGCCAAAATGTTACCGCATACCAGGAATGACCCAGGCCGTGTATGTTCGTTCGTGTACGCCGCGCATGCGCACTCATATCAGCTGCTCTGCTGCTCGTGCCCATCATCATCAGTTCTCTCTTTACAGCAGGGTTAAGTCACTGTACTGTTGGAGTAACTGAATTACTCCGGGATGTTGGTTTATTTCGAGAGGTAGTGTCAGGCACGTCAAAAAGTGAGTAACTTTAGTAATTTGTGGATTCGTGTTTGCTTACTGGAGATGCGAACTGTTTGGAACGATTCAGACCGATTTGGTGAACTGGTTCGACCGGTTCACTGAAAAGAACCGGTTAAAAAGAACGATTCGTTCGCGAACCGGACATCACTATTTAGGTGATGCCATCAAGACATACCCAGAGATCATGAAACCCCTTTTCATTGGGGGTTCAAAGCCACTTGAGGCAGAAGACCTGCTGGGACTCTTTAGGGTCAATTTTAGTCGTCCTGGCAGCAATAGACGAAGAGTTGAAAATCAGACCATAATGTTCTGGAGGGACTGGCTGATAGAAGTTGGGGGTATGTATTCTAGCGATACATTCTAATGACACAGTTATCCTTGTGTTATGTTTTAAAAAAAATATTTCAGACTCATTCCATTTAGTGACGCATGGCATTATGAAAAATACACTTATTCAAGTGTGCTATTAGTATACTTTATAAATTTAAAATAAAGTATACTTTCAGTCTACTTTTGTATTTCTCAGGAAAAAATCTCAAAATTGCACTTAAATGTACTTATTTATCAAACTTATTTATAATGTTCTTCAATATTTCTTTTTTTTTTTTTTTTTTTTTAAGANAGGCCAAATTTTAATTTTCACTTCAGGGGCTGACAAGATCCCACCTTTGGGGTTTGGACACAAGCCAACCATACAGTTCCTCCACCCCGAAGACCATGGCAACCGGATCTTCCCAGAGGCGAACACGTGTGATGTAACTCTGCGTTTGCCTCTACATGGTACATACCTTCAATTCAGAGAGAGGATGGAGTCGGGGATTCTACAGTCACCTACTTTTGGTTTTGCGTAAATGGGGTTTGTTTTTTTTGTTGTTGTTTTTTTTCTCTCTTTCCTGTTTGATACTGCTCCTGTTCATTTTCTGGTTCTTTTTCCCCTTTCATTTAAATTAGTTTAAAGGAGAACTCTGGTGCAAAATGAACCTTGGGTGTAATAACACATTGGTATAGGTGATGGCTCGTGGTGGTTGTTGTTCTTTAACTGTGTATAATAGACTACCTAATAAAGTGTTTTATAGCATAACCTGGAAATTGACATTTCTGCTGTTTTGTAAGCACAACCTGCTAGCGGATATTGAGGACAATCTGTTGGATCCATTACTGCTGCAGCTGATGGCTTTGCTGCTTTCTCTATTCTTTTGAAGTTTGTTCTTCTGTTGACTACATCTAACCTCATTCTCATTTTTTCTCTTCTCCGGGGATGGAACATGATTGGAGGAACGTAGTCAGGTGACAGGGTTGTCACTCTTTTTCCTTAAAACATAAGTACATAGTGACATCAAAATCAGCTTTATTGGCCAGGTTTGAGTAAAACCCTGTAAAGGAGTTTGACTCTTATCTTTGCTATAATGTAGGGTAGGCTACAACACTCAAAGAATAAAAAGAGTACAGTAAGAAATATATAAAAAAATACTGTTAAGTGTACAGGATAAAATAGAACTTACCACTTTACAAAAAATATACAAAAGGGAGGGAAACGATGCGTAACAACGACATGGAAGACGACACATGGTAATGACAGAGGGTAACCCCATACGGAAAGGTAATATATTCACATATATGTGAAGCACTGTTAAATATATTTTGAAAATACATAGGCTGCGTGTATGTTTACATAGGCTATTTGTGAAATTATATTCACGCCTCAAATAACTTTGAATCAATGTGTTTTTGTAGTGCAGCAATGCATTTAGTTTCTACACTGTTTACCATTTTTAAAGCTTTTATTATATAGATCCTATGTTCTAATTCAGTTTAGGCCTACTATCAACTTAAACAATATGTTATCAAGTGTCAGGACAAGTTTATAAAGTTATGTACTATGTAAACAATGTGTTTGATGGGCGCACTCGTTTGAGGCGCATTTAAACTGGAGTGGAGGGAGTTACCATGGAAACAGGGCGGCAGCTCAACTGACAAGTAGCAAACTTCCTCCTCTCTAAAGGTTGTTTTTACTGCTTTCAGGTAAGTTTAGTCCCTAAAATTACACAATACATACAACTTTTACTGACACTTTCTTGCATGTAATTGACACGCTTCTGTTGAATATTTACTTTACAGAAATGGTACAGTGTCATGGGAATAAGTCCATTATCATCACAACCGTGAGCTAACAGAGGCTAACTATAAGAGGTAAGCTAGNNNNAAGGAGGGGGGGGGGGGGTTCTTTAATGCTTTCATCTCACATGTCTATTGATATAGATAAGGCAATTGTTAGGGTTGTTTGTTATTGTTGTGTTTGTGTTTTCTTCATTTTTAATATGTTTTGTACATATTTTGGAACTATTTAGTAACTTTATATTTTATTTACAATCTTATGTAGGCCTATATTTGGGATTTTTTTTTTTTTTGGTTTTTTTTTAAACCACACAATAGATCTTGTATCAGTTTAGTGACTTTAGATTTGAGGAAAACAGGGCACGTCTTAAAAAAGATCTACTCCTTCTATTTACAGCATTAGCTTTCTACTCATTTTAGAGAATTCTGTTACAAACTCATCCATGTCCAGTTCATGTGTTATTGCTTTTTCATGAGCTAAAAGCACAAGGTTTTTTTTCCTCTCATGAAGCATTGTTCGGCGGAATGGTGTCAAAATTCTTGCCAGAGTAGAGAATGAGCTCTCACATGAAGCAGTAGAGACACCCATGACCATAGCAGATACATACAATTTATGAAGACCTGCAAATGCATCTTTGTATTCCTGCAAGAGTTTGCAAACAGCAGAACATTAAGCATCAGATGGAAGTTTTTTGGACAGCATTGGTCTGGCAACAAGAATTTCGTTCTGGAGTTCAGTTTTTGCAACGCCTGCAAGACTACAGAGAGGTTCAAGCAACTGGATGTCAAGAAATTTGTTGGATTTTGGCATTAAACCTGAGAGGGCTTGCATCAGCTGTAAATTCTTTGTGTAAAACCTGTTTTCTATCTCTGATACAGCTGTATCTAGTATGTTCAACATCTGTCGTCTTAGAGCTGCAGTGGCACATTCAGAACCTGACTGCCCTTCTTGCCCTAAAGGTGAAAAAAGGACAGAGTCACCATAGGAGGGATTCACAGTCCTTAGATGTTTTGGTGAGGGCTCAACAGTAGACATGTCAGCGCAGTACTGCTGAAATTCAATGTCATTTTCTCTGAGATTTTTCAGTGCACTAAGACATCCCTCCACAACTTCAGCTGCACTGCACAAATCAACATGCTGAGACTGTAGGATGGCATTAGCTGGTTTTAAAATGGCGAGAAGATGTATCAGAAATTTGCCAATTTTTAAAAAAATGGCGTCGCTTCAGCTGAGAGAGAAGCCCGGATGATTCTTTTGCAAGGTCAACTGATGCATTATCATCATTGGAAACCTTAAAAAGAATGTCAAGAATGACTTCCTCATTATCCACCACACATTTTGTGACTTCATAATGACTTGTCCAGCGGATTTCCAACAGTCTTTTGAGATACGGGCAATTGTATCTCTGAGAGACAAAATGATGCCTGAAAAAAGAGTGCAGGGAGCCTGACAAGTCAAAGAATCTTTTAGCACAAGGTTCACTTTGAATCGCATGTATGACAGTGAGGTGAAGCTGGTGGTTATAGCAGTGGATGTAGGGGATATGCCTGCCCAACCTTTGTTGTAATAAAGCCTGAACACCACCTCGCACCCCACTCATCACTGATGCTCCATCATAACACTGGCTCATTATATTATCAGCACTGTATTTTGATTCAGACAAGTGTTGTAATATTTCAGTAGTGATGTAATCTGCATCAAGCTGCTGGAGTTCTAACAAGACAATCAGATGTTCCTCTGGCACACCATTGCACACAAAATGAATTATAACGGACACATTTTCAGTGTTACACCAATCCCTTGTGCCATCACTTTTCAAACAGAAAGCAGCTGAATCAGCAGTGTCATATTTCTGTTTTATTTTTTTCAGAACCATGGATGCCAAAACTTCAATCACTTCATTCTGGATGGTTTTGGAAGTGTACTTTGCATTTTGTGGGATACCTGATGTAATGTTAGCCAGGTATTTATCTTTTTCCAACGTGTATTTAAACAACTTGGCAAAAATCCCCACGGCTATGCAATCTTCCTCACTGTCACATGTTTCACAATCCCCGCGTAGTGGAAGCTCATTGACTGCTAAAAACTTCACAACACCTGCCATGCTTTTTATGTAATAGCGATTCTTTTCTATCTGTTGGGGGCCGAGCAAACATGCTACGGTCTCCCCTGACACCGATCGGCGGCAAAACTCTGTCCATGAGGTCGAGGCTTGTAAATGAGCTTGGCTGCACGCATGTTTTTGAAGACCACGGTCACGTTCTAATGCTGCTTTCCAGTTTCGAAAACCTGTCGAAACGAACGTGTCATTTTCAGAAAAAGCAACACCGAACACTCGACACGGAAAACAAAAGCATGCATCGCGATCTACAGAATATTCAAGCCACAGCCGTGACTGATACCAAGCGGCCGAAAAACATCTCTCTCTCCCTCCAAAAAGAGTTCGGGGGTATGATTTCAGAACCGGCTGGTAAGGATTCGCCCTGTTTAAATCATTTGGGACAGAATTGCTGCATTTTTGAGTGGGTGTATTTGTGCTTTTGACACCATCGGAAGCTGCTGATGAACTCGACTCATCCATTTCTCTGACCTCATTGCCGCAAATGGATGAGGAGGTGGTAGCTGTGTCCTGGTGAGCTAAAATGGTTTTCTTTTGTCCTTTCGGAACAAGAAATCTGCACATGTTGTATTTTATTAGGCTACTATAGTGTGGTAATTGAGTTCACTAACAGTTCTAATAAAATGAATTGGCTGTTACTGTCGTTTATTGCTTTATAATTCAGCACGTCCGTTTACCTCAAAGGTTGCGAAGTGAATGAGCTAAGTCTGTCTGTCTCAGAGGGAAAAAAAGAGTGGGTTGGGCAGAAATTAGAAAATAACGTGTCTGGAGCTGAATTGAATATCGCACAAATTTTGTGATTGGCTGTTATGTGGTGTGGGGCCAGGGTTGGCCAAGCCTCTGATTGGGTGGGCCAGGCTCACCCTGGCCCCCCCGTGGAGCCGGGCCTGACACGATGCATTAAGAGTTAGGGGTGAAATTGAATTTGAATATCAAGGTAAAATGTACTTATTTTGTCTTCTGGGAAACATGCAAGTATCTACTGTATAGCTTCTGAAGGGCAGTACTAAACTAAAAAAGATGATATTTAAACAAAATGTGAAAAATGTACACATCTTCATCCTGTTCAAAAGTTTAATGCAAAAATAATTAATGCCATCATGTTTCCTTCTGGAGCATCAGTGAATGTTTGAACCTTTTTTAATAGTTGAGTTTGAGTCCCTCAATTGTCCTCAGTGTGAAAAGATGAATCTCAAAATCACAGTCACTGCTGGAAAGGGTTCAAATATGAAAAAGATCTGCAGGAGCTGGAGGATTTTTCTGAAGAACAGAGTTCAGTTTAACTACTCAGAACAAACAAGAGACTCATGAACAACCATCACAAAACAAAAAAACAGTCGTGGATCATCCAGGAAACCACAGAAACAATGGCATGTAAACTTTTGAACTGTGTCATTTTAATAAATTCAGCTATTTTTATCTTGTGTACAACATCTTATATGTAAAATATCTTATTTAGGACAGTACTAAATAAAAAATAACATGCATTTGAATAAAATCTCTCTTATTTTGATAAAATAATTAACATTTTGCAGATTCTAACGGGTATGTAAACTTTTGACCACAGCTATAAGAATGTTAAAGCAGTACATTTTCATTGCAGTAAATATAAGCTTTCATAACTTTTTCTAATTACAAAAATAGTATACTTTCTTTCAAAAGAGACCTATTTAGGCCTTTCAAAGCATGAATTACAATAATCTACATCACATTTTTCTCTTTGCTCAAAAAGGTGGTTAAACTAGTTCAAAGTCAAAATTGTCTCAACGTTTA
>RJVU01073420.1:0-23557 GCA_003731715.1 Anabarilius grahami
TTGTATTTCCGGGTGACACACACCCCCTTGTCAGGGCTTTTATGACCAAGAAAGATTAAACTGGCTGAGCTTTGAAGAGGAAATATTAAAGCTTCTCGTAATACTTATGTCTTGTGCAGGTATGGACATACCGCATACACAAGCATTTAAATCTGCTCGATACAAACGCATAGACACCAAACATGGCATAATTGAAGTTACCTTGCAAGTCATAACATTTAATAATCATAAAACCTGTAAATACAATGAGTACAATACAACAACAGTAATAATGGATACCATTTCCTGGGAAGGATTCATTTATAGCACAGTCTGTCTATACATTAATGCCATAGAGGCTGTGTTCTGTGTGGAAAATGCAGGAAAGATGCAGATTTTCTGTGTTTCTTCTCTGCTCTCCATGCGGCAGCCACATTCCTCGGCGCAATAAACTTGTAGCTGAGAACTTCCCGGGGGAAGGGGACAGACCCCAGAGTGAGCTTAAAACTATTGGTTAACTAACCAATAATTGTGTCTGATTTGTCTCAATCGTTACAATCTTGTCCCTCAAGTTCAATCCAGTTATTGAATGTTGTCAAATGTTTTAGAGAGAATGAGTTGTTTATTTTTCTATTTTTTCTAATGTTATTACAGTGTGACCTAAGATAAATAGGTCCAAGTGTGTAGAGTTTATGTAGAATTAAATTTAATGCAATAAAAATGTAAAAGTGCTTGAAGTGTGTAAGTGCCTGAAGTTTTATTTTCTGAAATAAGGCATACTGCCATAGTAACCCAAGTTAGGTTATTTTTGACCTTTGACCTTTTGTTAAAAAGGGACCTACTAATTTCTGGGTTATTTCAACCCAGATATTGGGGTTGTTCTTTTGACCCAGGAGTTGGGTTATATTAACTACAATGTTGGGTTATTTTAACCCCACATTTGGGTCAGGTATTTAACCCAGAAGTTGGGTCAAAAAGAATAACCCAGAAATTAGTTGGTCCCTTTTTAACAATACTGGAGTTTCTACCTTGTAAAGTATCGATATTCAATACACACTAAAAACTCCTGGGTCAAAAATAACCTTATTTTTGACACAGGAGTTTTCGATACTTTACAAGGTAGAAACTCCAGTATTGTGACAACACTAGTGTAGGGCGCCACAAATTACTGAACATTTTCAAGGGGTGTCGAGACTGAATCTGTGTTAATTTTGGCAGCCATTTTTGATTTAGTCTTAGTCTTTATCTTCAGACGAAAATGCTCCTTAGTCTTAGGCACATTTCAGTCTTTCATATTTTAGTCTAGTTTTAGTCGACAAAAAGTCGTCACATTTTTGTCAAGTCTTAGTCATTACTTTTAGTCAAACTACAGTTACCAACATTAATTTTGATATCTATTTTATATGCAGTCTTTAGACAAAATAGTCATTATAATTTTTTCTCTTTAAACTAATTCATTTAAGCTTATAAAAAATTTGAATCAAGGTTACAGAATGTATTGAAATTGCACTCTTAGCAGTAGCACTTGTGCAGTTCTACATATCCTCTTTCATTGGTTCTCAAACTTTCTAGAGTGTCGTACATCCTTCTGTGTACCCTCTCTTTTCCACTTAGACTGCAGTTACACTTTTCCATTAAGGGACAATATTTGCCTTTTTAAATCGATTTTTTCCTGTGCATTTTTTACCTTTATAAATACCTTTGTAAAATAAATAATGCCTTAAATAATTTTTTTTAAAATTCAATAAATACAATGATGATAAAAACGAAGTGATACTTTTAAATATTACATTAAAACCGCCAGTAGGTGGCGGTAAGTCACTGTTTTACGACTGAATCATCGAGTCATTCTTTCAGAATCAAAGCAAGCGGCTGTATTTATGAATGGATCATTGAATCATTGAACCTTAAGACGAGACGATAGGCGTTTCTCAATGTCAAGGAAGGATCCTCGGAAGCCAGAATTTCGAGGATGCTACGTCATCGACATCCGTCGAAGGACTGTTCCGAGAGCAACGTTGCTTGGGCACTTTCCCACTGAGAATGAGCAACAAATATATATCTGGATCCGTTAGTGGTCGTGGGCAATTTTTTGAGATCCTCCAATCAGAATGTTAGCAGCCGATCACGTCACCGGTTCGGAGATTTCAGAAAAATTCAAACAAGATGGCGGCCCCTCGGCGGCAGTGGAGCGGGGAAAAGGAGTGTGAACTTTTATCTTTTTACGCTAGTAAGTTGTCATGCGTCAACCTAAAACATGGAATTGACCTCATATATTGCTTAAAATAATGTTTGTATGCTGCAATGAAGCCATTGAATGATTTCAGTTTTGTATACTAAAATACTAAAAAGATGGTGTTTGTTAAACGTCTGTAGTAGCGTAAGGAGGAGCAAATCTATTGCCAACTCAATAAATACTTGTAAAATGAACATCACACAATAAACTGTGCAGTTTGAGTAAATGTTTTTTTTCCTCATAGATGTCTACTCCAGAAACATTACATTCCTGTAAATAAAATATTAAATTGTGCTCTAAGTTAATTCAAGCTGACATACACAATAACTAATGCTGGTAGTAAACACAATAACTTATAATATCTATTAAGTGGTAAAACTATTTTTATCATTTAATAGTTATAGTATTTTGCATAATTTTCTCCTTTCCTCTAACCGCTCTTCTAAAAAATATTTTTGTGACATGATGAATGAATGTTATTTTTTTATTAGGTGAAAAGCATGTTATCAAAATAAAAATAGCTCAAATACTAAAATACAAATACTAAAATTTGTTACTGAATTTTACACAGCATGAAACCTTTCATTTAAAAACATTTAAAATAACATAAAAACATAAAACACTGAATCTTTAGTAGCAAAAAAACAGTATCTCCAGTAACTGTAATATGATTTGATGATCAGAGGCAGTGGGTGTGGTCAGTGAGTCACATGGCTCCTCCTCCTTTCTTTGACTCCTCCCCCACATCATCATAGTCTGTTTTTAAAACAAAAGCAAATTCATATTTTCATTGTTATAAATGCATCAAGATTTAGTTTTAAAAATGAGCAAAATAAAGTAGATAGTTATGTAAAAATGTGACAATAACCGACCCAACAGGTTTCTCTCATCTTCATCGCTGTTCTTCACATCATCATACTCCTCCTGATCTCCCTCTGATACACATGTGAAATAAAACCTCACATTGTGATTTTAATACAGCTTGTGTCATTGATGATGTCATTGATCTCTTTCCTACACAAACCCTAATTTTATTTAAAAATGTTTTTTTTTTAATGTAAAATAATTTAAAGTAATTAAGGCTATCCTCAGTGGTGTAATAACTTTAACCAAATTCTCAGATGTAGATATTAATAATACAGCCTTACAAAATCCTCAACTTTGTAAATTATCTTTTTTGATAAACTTTTTAATAACAATTGTATAAAAAATTCCTTTAATGTCGGATCCAATCCTCCATGTGAATCAAAACATCTTAAACCTCATTGTATATCTTGGCACAGCATTTGGACATTAACATATGTTATTTCTAATAAAGAAAAATAATATTCATAGATGTTATCCTGTAAATGCTTTCATTAGTAGATATATTCATACTTATCATTTGATCATTTATTTTTTTATTGCCCTATTTTTTGGATTTACTTTAAATTGAACAAAACTCTTAATTTAGAACCTTATTACATTTTACTTTGTTTTCAAACCTCATATTTTTCTGAAAAACAAAATCACACAATTAACCTTTTAATTATTTTGGCAAAGTTTTGTATTCATAAGACAAAAATAACTCGAAAGAAACTCTCATATATATTACCTTTTGTAATACTGATCTCACAATATACTTTGAAACCCTTTCTAACATGAGATCACTTTTTGCATTGTACTTGTCTGTGACTGAAATAAGTAAAGAAGAAGAAGAAGAAAAGCTTGATCTCTTTCCGCCCATGACATTAGTGTTGTAAAGGCTCCTTTACGAGAGGGCTTTTATTTTGACATTCACATTATCTTCCAGCTGAGCAGTCAACTGTGACTTAAGCTGCTGTTGCTGCTGAACTGTTATTCTCTGTAGAGCCTCTGAAAGGACATTTATTGCTGTTTATTTGTGATATTTGCTGCAGAATCACCTCAGGGTGTTCGCCATTGACCTGCAAGTAATCCTGTTTGTCTTATTTGTGTGTTTATTGAGATCGGTATTGAGTTATTTGTGTTTAATCATGCCCGCAGCTGTTGTTTCTGTGAGTCCAGCTGAATGACGCTGTTCATGTGATTATGTTTGTGTTTCACTGTTCTGGTTTACAATGATCAGTTTGCGACGTGATTTGATATTGAAGCTGTTTATATCAGACAAGCGATTGCACTCTAATTATATCCATTATATCCGTGATTATATCCATATATGGAGTTATGTTTATCATGTCAGATGATCGCTTGGTGATCCTGAAGGAGGAGTTTGAGAAGAATGTTCTGGAGGTAAAGAGAGTGTCAGATAGGTTGATGAGTCTGAAGCTGGAAATTGAAGGTGTGATGTTGAATGTCATTATTGCCTATGCTCCACAAGTAGGTTGTAAGCAAGAGGAGAAAGACACATTCTGGAGCGAGTTGGAGGAAGTGATGCAGACTGTTCCCAGAGGTGAGAGAGTGGTAGGACAGACTTTAATGGACATGTTGGTGAAGGGAATAGTGGGGATGAGGAAGTGATGGGCAGGTTTGGTCTTCAGGAAAGGAACCCAGAAGGACAGAGGTTGGTAGACTTTGCTAAAAGTATGGAGATGGCTGTGGTGAACACATACTCTCAGAAGAGGCAGGAACACAGGGTGACATATAAGAGTGGTGGCAGGAGCACACAGGTGGACTATATCTTATGTAGACGCTGTAATCTGATGGAGATTAGCGATTGTAAAGTAGTGGTAGGTGAGAGTGTAGCTAGACAGCATAGGATGGTGGTGTGTAAGATCACTCTGGTGGTGAGGAAGATGAAGAAAGCAAAGGCAGAGCAGAAGACAAAGTGGTGGAAGTTGGAAAAGGAAGAGTGCTGTGTGGACCACCTAAAGCTTGTCAGGAGGTGCTTCCAGATGACTGGACTACTACAGCCAAAGTGATCAGGGAGACAGGTAGGAAGGTGCTAGGTGTGTCATCTGGAAGGAGGAAAGAAGACAATGAGACTTGGTGGTGGAATGAGGAAGTCCAGGAGAGTATCCAGAGGAAGAGGTTAGCTAGGAAGAAGTGGGACAGTGAGAGGACGGAGGAAAGTAGACAGGAATATAGGGTGATGCAGCGTGAGGTTAAGATAGAGGTGGCAAAGGCCAAACAGAAAGCTTATGGGGACATGTATGCAAGGTTAGATAGTAAGGAAGGTGAGAGGGATTTGTATCGGTTGGCGAGGCAGAGGGATAGAGATGGAAAGGATGTGCAACATGTTAGAGTGATTGAAGATAGAGATGGAAATGTGTTGACAGGTGACAGGAGGGTGAGGGAAAGATGGAAGGAGTACTTTGAGGAACTGATGAATGAGGAAAATGACAGGGAGAGAAGAGTAGTAGAGGCAAATATTGTTGAGCAGGAAGTAGAAAGGATTAGCAAAGGTGAAGTTAGGAGAGCTTTGAAGAGGATGAAGAGAGGAAAGGCGGTTGGTCCTGATGACATACCAGTGGAGGTATGAAAGTGTCTAGGAGAGATGGCAGTAGAGTTTTGAACTAGGTTGTTCAACGAGGTCTTAGAGAATGAGAGGATGCCTGAGGAATGGAGGAGAAGTGTTTTGGTGCCGATTTTTAAGAACAAGGGAGATGTGCAGAGTTGTGGAAGCTACAGAGGTATTAAGCTGATGAGCCATACAATGAAGATGTGGGAAAGAGTAGTGGAAGCAAGGCTAAGGGGAGAAGTGAGCATTTGTGAGCAGCAGTATAGTTTCATGCCAAGAAAGAGCACTGCAGATGCGTTATTTGCTTTGAGAATGTTGATGGAGAAGTACAGAGAGGGTCAGAAAGAGCTGCATTGTGTCTTTGTAGATTTAGAGAAAGCGTATGACAGGGTGCTAAGAGAGGAGCTGTGGTATTGTATGAGGAGGTCTGGCGTGGCAGAGAAGTATGTTAGAATGGTCCAGGATATGTATTAGAGCAGTAGGACAGTGGTAAGGTGTGTCGTAGGTGAGACAGAGGACTTCACGGTGAAGGTGGGACTGCATCAAGGATCAGCTCTAAGCCCCTTGTTTGCAGTGGTGATGGACAGGCTGACAGATGAGGTCCGACACTAATCTCCATGGACTATGATGTTTGCGGATGACATTGTGATCTGTAGTGAGAGCAGGGAGCAGGTGGAGGAAAGTCTAGAGAGGTGGAGGTTTGCTCTGGAGAGAAGAGGAATGAAGGTTAGTCGCAGCACGACAGAATACATGTGTGTGAATGAGAGGGAACCAAGTGGAACAGTGAGGTTACAGGGAGAAGAGGTAAAGAAGGTGCAGGATTTTAAGTACTTGGGGTCAACAGTCCAGAGCAATGGGGAGTGTGGAAAAGAGGTGAAGAAGCGTGTGCAGGCAGGTTGGAATGGGTGGAGAAAAGTGTCAGGTCTGTTGTGTGATAAAAGAGTACCAGCAAGAATGAAAGGAAAGGTGTACAGGACTGCAGTGAGACCAGCGATGTTGTATGGTTTGGAGACAGTTGCATTTAGGAAAAGACAGGAGGAAGAGTCAGAGGTAGCTGAGCTGAAGATGTTGAGGTTCACTTTGGGAGTGACAAGGATGGATAGGATCAGGAATGAGTACATCAGAGGGACAGCACATGTGAGATGTTTTGGAGACAAAGTCAGAGAGGCCAGGTTGAGATGGTTTGGACATGTTCAGAGGAGGGAGAGAGAATATATCGGTAAAAGGATGCTGAGGTTAGAGCTGCCAGGCAGGAGGTCGAGAGGAAGACCAAAGAGGAGGTTTATGGATGTAGTGAAGGAGGACATGAAGGTAGTCGGTCTGAGAGAAGAGGATGCAGGGGATAGGGCTAGATGGAGGCAGATGATTCGCTGTGGCGACCCCTGAAGGGAATAGCCGAAAGGAAAAGAAGATGATCGCTTATGGCTTATAATGTACAACATGATACCGTATTTTCCTCCCTTGGATTGTATGTTTCATGGAGAAATGTTATTGATGAGGATTTAATATACTTTGACTGTCTTTATGTACCAATGGACGTTTATTATTGTAAATATGCCGAACTATTTTCATTTCTTGTGTTCCAGACTAATGCCTCTACTGCCTGTAACTGATCTCTACCTGTGAAATACCTGAACCTCTGCGGCTTATTTTATCAATACATCCTCTAAACCTGATGACCTTCTCCTCTTCCTCATATAAAGTTGTGCTCTGACCGGCTTCACTCATATAATTATAATTAAATCAGATCCTGGCAGTCAAAAGTCTCTCCAACAGTTAGATTCACTCCTGATGAAGTCATGATGATTCATTAATGGTAGAAACATGTTCAATATTAGTGGATGATGATAAAATACAGTTCTGTGACTCACCTGTTACACCTGGAATGTTCTGTCCATTAATGATGACATCATCATAATGCTCCGGTGTGTCCACTACATAAACATGAAGATATGAACAGAACAAATGATACATCATCATATCAGAACTGAGCATCACTTCAGAGGTATTATGTTAAACACACACAAACAAAAAATGAATAAAAAGTAAAAACACCTTTTTTAATATTAAAGTTCTGTCCACTCGTCATGACATCATCATAACTCTCAGGTGTGTCTTCTACAAATTGAACATGAGAAACCCATACAAAATATAATGTATATTTATATTTTTAATATATTTTAAATATTTCATATCCTATTATAATAAACAGAGCGACACCTGTCTCACGATCTGGTTTCAGTCCATCAGTGATGACATCATCATAGTATCCCGGTGTGATTTCCTTCATCATCTCTTCTGCATCAAAACATGTTTATATTTTGAGTGTTTTGGAATATTTTGGGAAACAAAATTTAAATGCTGTTGCACTTCTTGAGACCATTCAGCTTTTTTAATAGTCCGATAATGAATGAATCATGTGATCAATTACTGACCTTTCAGGCCACTGGTGACATCATCATAATACACAGTCTTGAACTCTTTATGGACGTGAATTTGGAGTCAAAACTTGGAAATATAAACGCTCAAAAAATGCATTTAATATTGAACCGTCTATTTATATATTCATAATCCCTTACTAAAGGAGTCCAGACATTAGAAAAATGTCAGTCTATACAATCGTTTTATGTTTTAGATGAGGGAAATATACAGCGTTACTGAAGTTTTGGGTGACAACATATTTTTTAAGAATTCTGTGAATTACATTGCGCAAACCAAAAGTAATACTGCCCACTGAATGAAGAAGGGTTGGCTCTCCACAGAGCATACAATAATAATTTTTATTTCATTTTTCGTGTTCGCATAAATGAGGAAAAAACAACGTTACGGATGTGATCGGTCTGAAAGCGGCACAAGAAGACTGCTTTAAAACCGCTTTAAAACTTTCACAGAGACCTCAAGCAGGCATTTAAACCACCAAATATTGAAATCTGGGATACCAGTATGGTAAGACTGCACAATTTATTAACTTTTTACTCAACTTTATACTCTGTATTGCAAAAGGTTATGGATTAGACGGTAGACCTAATTCCCATGTTGACAAAGCGTGTGCTTTGTTCAAGAATCAATTTAGAGACCATGATTTTCCTTCTTACAGAACTGCTTGCTAAAATACATTGACAAATATTAATATTTATCATAAAGCAGTTTAAAATAACATGTTTTCCCCACAGTCAGGTGAACCGATTGACGCACACTATGTTTTGTGTCTAAATGATAATTTTTGTCAGCTTGATCGCGCTGATTGTGATCAATCGATCGGCTATTCATTTTTTAACAAACAGGTAAAAACGCGACATCCCGAGGGAAGTGTCCTATGAGACACAATGAACTTCTGTAAGTAGTACTGTATCATATAGGCCTACCTTTTGATGTTCATATTTCGTTCTGTACAATTTAAAAAGAGTTTTGTTCTTTTGGTAAAAACTTTTTTTTTTCATGGTAAAGATGACTTTTGCGTGGAATTGGCCTTTAGTATTGTGATGTGAACAATTGAAACATTCAAACACATTTCATTTAGTGGTAAAATATGTGAAATACGTTTGATAAATTTTTTAGAGTTTGTAAATCAAATAATTTATTTTAGGTGTTGTTTTGAATATACTTCAGCTCTCTAACCTGAGAGAAGCTCATCAGCATCTTCATACCCAGAATGCAGTTCTTCAGAGATGAGACTCCCTGATAAAGGAGCAGAACAGTCAGAAACATGTTCATCATTACAGACAGCCTGAATCCTCATTTCCTTGAGCCGGGCACACATTTAACGACTAGCTAAAACATTCTAAGACTGTGCTCAACACACAGCGATTGATTCCTATGACTGAAGCAGATTTAAATACTTACACACGAGATTTAAACACCGACTTAAAGGCAGGGTAGGTAAAAAATTTATAAACAACTTTCTTCCAAATTTGTTTAAACTTTCTATATATATCAATGCATAATTAAAATGTAAGTACTCTGATAAAAAGAGTATAAAAATCGAGTGACTCTAGACCGTTTAATCTGTATTAAACACAGCTCATTATTTCCATTCAGGACAAAACATAGGATTGGCTTAGGCGACTGTCACTCTCTCGCAACCATGGCAACCACCCTTTTGCCACACATGACCTGCCCACTTGCGCGCGCACGTTTGATTTGAGGAATTCAAGAGGCACCGATCCTAGGAATACCAAAACAATGGCAGAGAAACAGCAAGCAAAATTCACAGTACCGGCCTATGCAGTTAGTGAAGGCAAACCAGGCAAAAAAAGGAAGACAGTAACAGTACAAGAAAAGGCAATAAACAAAAAGTCTTTGGATAAACAAAGAAATAAAACGCGAGTTAATATCTGCGTGGCTTTCCAGCGATGGCGAGAACTGAGGGAACTCAAGGGGCTGAAAAGTGACTCCTTGATGGCTTTATTTCTGCTGGACAGGTAAATCTTTCTTTTTGTATTTTGATCATACATATTTTTTTGTTTATTTTTTCATGAAGCATGTGTCATTAGCACACGTAGCTGCGTAATATAGCTAACATAACATTACTTAGCGAGCCGTAGTAGAGACGATAAATAATCTATAGTCCTCATCAGAGTCAACAATGCTTTCATCATGGAAACTCTTACATGCAGAACAACGTATATGTTATGAATCTTACACGAAATTCATCTTTATCACAGTGTAAATGATGGTAATGGAAAAACGTGTATCATGCAACCTGTTTTTAGCTTTGCCTTATAGATAACTAGCTCGTTAGCGAATCAAAAAATATATATTTTAAACTTTACCAATATCAATATGCTAGCTTGATAGTGGGTACTAAAATACATCTTGTTTGTTTATCTTCATATTTATAAAGTTATTTTTATTACATGTGATTCTGACATGATGTCACTACATGCACTGTGCTCCTTCCTCTCCGCTCGTCTCAGGTAAATAATGCGTCTTCCAGCTCAGTGGTCGGAGTCGCGCGTTCATGTGTTTTGGGGGCGTGGCTTTGGAAAGAGCCCAGAAGGGAGGGGGTGGAGTGAATGGAAATAATGAGTTGTGAGAGGTCTACAGACACTCGATTTTTATACTTTCTTTTTTCAGAGTACTTACATTTTAATTATGTATTGATATATAAATAAAGTTTAAACAAATTTTGAAAAAAAGTTTTTTATACATTTTTTACCTACCCTGCCTTTAACGCAACTGGCTCTGACTGGACGCGTTTGAGTGAGATCAGTCATAAGTATCAATTTACATCCATAATCGGCCTTACAAATGTTGTGTGTGCGCGGCTTTAGGATCATAAAGCATTTTGTTACTGTGTTTGTGTTTGTTAAAACACAACACAAATATGAATTATTTACATTTTAAAAGCATTAGAGGCAGAAATCTCATGTTTTAGAGGCCTATTAGTAAACACACATGTATCCTCACATGAACCCATTCCTCACTGCCTTCCAGAAATACACACAGGAAGAGACAAACACACACACACATACACACACACACACCTGCAGCTCTGTGGTTTTCTGCAGGAGGTTTAACAGGACTAATAATAGATGAACATCAAGTGTCTGATAGACTCTCTTATTAATTCATCATATTAAATAAGATTCACGGCTCATGTCTCACCCCTCTGAGTGAAGTGATTGTGTCTGTGATGAATCCCCTCATAAACGGCCTCAGTCGTGCTCCTGTGTCTCCTCTTAGAGAGAGCTGTGAGTGTAGAGAGACAAACCTGCTGTCAGTTCACAACACATGACTGATCACACACTGAATAAGACACAATATGACAGTCTCTGGATCTCTCCTACCTCTCCTCATCACTCTGTTCTGCTGAATCAGTATAAGCAGTGGCACTAAGAGCAGTAAGAGCACAACTCCCAGTACAATCACAAGCACAGAGAGAGACGGAGGAGTTTGTGAACGAGTGACTGATGTTGAGCTCACTGGAGGAGAAACTGACGTTGTGGCAGGAGCAGTGGACACTGGCAAATCTGTCAAAACAGTCACAAACACGGTCAAAACCAGGCTAATAACTGATTACACATACACATATATATTATTAAATAAATACACATATTATTAGCACTAAAATGACTATATGATATTGTTCAGTGTTTTCTGAGACCTGCACAGGTGAGTCTAGCGTGATATTTTTTGGAGCAGTCAGTGTGGTTCTTCAGGGAGAGAGGACAGTCCCACAGGTGAATCTCATTCCCTCTGCACTCGACTCTGTTCAGCCACACAACACCTTCACCAGCACCAAAGACTGAATTCCCATCAGCCCTCAGTGCTGCTCCACAACCCAGCTGCCTGCAGACCACCTGAGCATCGCTGATGTCCCACAGATCATCACAGACTGAGCCCCACACAGCGTTATGATACACCTCCAGCCTCCCAGAGCACCGGCCCTCCCCTCCACTCAGTCTGAGAGGAACATGATCTAAATCACACACATCAACCATCACTAATCAGCTTCTGCTCACCTTTTATAGAAATACTTTTACAATGCATTTTATAACTATTTAAAATTATTATAAATTCACAAGTTCGTTTTCTCATAAAATCTTAAAGCTAATAAGGTTAAGCGTATTTGGCTTGCTGTCCGCTGTGGAGGGGCTCAAGAAGCATACCCCCCAGGGACTACTAGTGCCTGGAAGAGGAGTATGATAGATGAGATGCCTAAGTTATGTGGTGGAGTTGGGGAGGTGGAGGGATATCGAAACAACTGATGCCAGAGCAGGGTGAGTAGCTGCTATGCTCTGGATGTAATTGAAAGATTAGGGTTCTCTCCTCTTGAGATTATGTTTGAGTTTAACTAATTGAAAGATTAGATGGGTTCACTACTCCCGAAATTACGTTGTGAACTTCACTTATTATTGCTCAAGTGCATACATTTTCAGATATAGAAAAATACATCCTAATAAAAAAAAACTTACTTGAACACTGTCTCTGGTGAGGAGACGGTGAGTTTGAACACATCAGAAGACTCTGAGGAGATTCACGAGTCTGTTCCTCTATAAGATTAAAACATGTTACAATTTCATTCAATGCTGAATAGAAAAGAAAATACCATTTCAAATCATCGTAAATCAGTTAAAAAATCATCATACCTGAACAGGTGATTTTGGCCACTTCATTATGACAGTCATTCTGTCCCCAGGGTGAAGATGGACACTGCCATAGAGTGGAATCATGACGTCGACAATTAAGTTTATCAAGCCAATTGTGAGACTTCAGTCCCTTTGAAATACTGGGTTCACTGCCAGATCTTCCACAGTTCAGCTCTTGACAGATCAGACTTGCTGTGTCTCTGTCCATCTGGTTCCAGCACACATTACCCCAGGATCCATTGTAGAAAACCTCCACATTCCCTTCACAGCCCTCAGTTAACCTGATCTCTTTAAACTCTAGATGGAAAAAGTTGAGACTCAAACTCAACTCTTTTCACATAATTCAAGTCTGTTAATTGGGGATGGTAATCATAATAAAGAATTGTATAATTTTGATTCTGATATGGTTCCTTAATGGTTTCTTTAATGTTTTTTCTTTTTTTCCCCTTTTAAGAAATAAATATTTTTTGGGAAAATCAATTGCCAAATTATGAGATAAAATACATTTAATTATATATACACATCTTTGGATCACAAATGAAGATCTTTTTGATGAAATCTGAGAGCTTTCTGTCCCTCCATAGACAGCTGTGCAACTGATACTTTGACACTTCAAGAAGTTTGTAAAACTAATCCATATAAATTGAGCAATTTAATCCAAAAAGAGACTCGATCTCTTTATATGATGAACAAATTTAATTTAGGCTTTTATTCACATACATAAACATTGATTAGGGAACATAAACAGAAGCTCAACCGAACCTGATGTGCGAGAACAAACTTCTTGCAGAAGCTCAAGCATGCTGCGTAACACACGAGAATGAACCTTATTGGTTCTCACATGTCAAGCAAACAAGCTTCCGTTTACCACAACTGATGTGTAATGAGTTGATTAATGTTATGTGAATAAAAAGCTTAAATTTAATCTGTTCATCATATAAAGCGATCAAGTCTCTTCAGAAAATTTTGGACTAAACCGCTCAATTCTTATGGATTTAGTTTTACGATCTCTTTATGAACTTTTTGAAGCATAAAAGTGGTAGAGCTACGGAGCAGTCAATGGAGGGACAAAAAGCTCTCAGATTTCATCCAAAAGATCTTCATTTATGTTCCGAAGTCTTACAGATTTGGAACAACATTAGGGTGAGTAATTAATGACAGAATTTTTGGGTGAAGTAACCCTTTAACATGTATAAGTGCACAAGATACCATCAATCATAAGTTACTCAAATGTTCAAAATATTGTCACGTTATTAATTAAATAATTTTTTACCATTTACCTGAGCACACGACTCCTACATCCTGCTTGTGTTGACAGTCATGTTTTCCCCAGCCTGGAGAAGAGCAGCTCCACAGGGACGTCTCATTCCCCTCACACTCCACCTCATCCAGCCATATGGGTCCAGAACCAGGACCAAACCAGGCTGGTACCTGCTGGTTACTGAGGGCCACTCCACACTGCAGCTGTCTGCACACCACATGTGCATCTTTAATATCCCAGGAGTCATCACACACTGTCCCCCATGAGCCGCTGTGAAAAACCTCCAGCCTCCCTGCACAGTCTCCCCCAGAACCCACCAGCCTGATGGACCCACGACCTGATATTCAGAGAAAGAGAAACACATTAGTGATCACTAACAACTGAAGAATCTGCCCAGATGTTGCTCTTCTCACCAAGGCAGGTGATTGACAGCTGTTGTGTGGAGCTGCAGCTGAGAGTTTGTGGAGAGCTGCAGTTCCCCAGATGAGCTTCACTCTCTGTAGAGTATTTATTAATCATTCAGAATTTATCTAAAATATACTTCATTTATTAAAATGTGTAGTTTTAATCTGAATCCCATGACTTCATTCCAGTGTGAATTTGCTCACCAGAGCAGATGACTCCAACATCTCGTCTATGAGAACATTCAGCTCGACTCCATGAAGAGATGGAACATTCTGAGAGTTTTGTTTCATTCTTGTCACAATCAAACACGTCAGCCCAGATTTCATCACTTCCCTCTCCAAACCAGTCTGATCCCACAATAGACACAGCAATCCCACAATTCAGCTGTCTACAGAGTACACTGGCAGCTCTCATATCCCAGCATGCATCACACACTGTGCCCCATTTATTGAGGAACCGAAGCTCCACTCTTCCAGAACAAGAGTCTCCGTTTACCAGTCTGAGATCAGTGTAACCTGAATAAACAAGTAACAGCTTACTTAAAAAGCATGAAACTAGAGTCAAAATAATTCAGCAACACAACAGCAGTATATTATGTATGTAATTTATTGAAAGTAGGGGTTCCCAAACACATTCCTGGAGCCTCCACAGCACTGCACATTTTGCATGTCTCCTTTGTCTGACACACCCATTTCAGATCTTGGAGTCTCGACTAATGAGCTGATGATCTGAATCAGGTGTTTGATTAAGGAGACATGGAAAACATGCAGTGTTGGGGAGGCTCCAGTAATGTGTTTGGGAACCCCTGAGCTAAAGAAATGCCAAATGTATATACTCAACCAGAACAAATCACTCCAACATCATTTTCATGGGAACAGTTGTGCTTCTGTGAAGATAATAGTGGACAGTCGTCTATCTGTGATTCATTTCCTTTACATTGAATCTCTTCTGACCGAATTTGACCCTTTCCTTTGCCAAAAGCATCTTCTCCCAGCACCTGTACAGGAGCCCCACAGTCCAGCTCTCTACACACAACCTCTGCATCCTGCTGGTCAAAGGCAGCATCACACACTGAACCCCATCCTTCTGTTTGAAACACCTCCACTCTCCCAGAGCACCGGTGAAGCCCGTCCACGAGTCGAAGTCTTTGCACTGAGTCTTTGAAATAAAGACAGATTAATTAAACTCTCTATTGACTTGAAGCACAAGAGAAAACTTCCATTAAGATTTGACATTCTGTATTTAATTCATTCATTGTATCTGCATTAATTGTTTCTGTAATTTTATCTTTCTTCTGTAATTTTTTAATCATCATTAAATAAAGAATGTAATTAAGATTGTCAAATCAGACTGTGAATAATAAAAATACTACATATTTAATGGAGACTTTCTGCATCATAGTAAATTTTATAAATAAATAAGGAATGAAGACAAATACAAAGTCATGAAGAAAACAATCGAACAAATTTCATGCTTCATAAGATCGACACTAATACAGTTTGTCCTCACCAGCATACAGAAACACTATGTTGCTTAAGTGAAAATTATGAAAGAGTGATGTGATAACAAGATGAAGGGCAGCTTACATAAACACACGACACCAGCATCTTTATTATGATGTTTACAGTACTTTGCCTTATGTTCGCGGTTTGATTTGCAGTCTTTCAGTGCAGTCTCTGATCCACTACATAGTAAATAACCCATTGAAATTGGTCCTGATCCTTGTCCAAAGTGAGCATCATATGTTGCTTTTACAGCCGTCCCACAGTCCAGCTCTCTACACACCACTGCAGCATCAGCAATATCCCACCAATAATGACACACTGTTCCCCACTGACCATCATGAAGAACCTCCACTCTACCAGAACAGTGATTGTTGCCATTCACCAACCTCACATTCACATTGTCTACACATGAGAGAGAGAGACAATTATTAAATATACCAAAACATAGTATTTAAGTGTAATGCATGTAAATAATTTCAGCTCATATTTTATAATAAAGCACCTCTATATGTACTTACCGGAGGTGGTGAGTTTTACCAAATAGCACAGAAACATCAGAATCAGACAACTCTCCATCTTCTCCTTCTGCTCAACACACACTAATTCAAACACAAGTTTCTCCTTCTGCTCCCTCAAACACACTGAAGAAACTGGCTCCTGTCAGTCCCCTAAAGAGAGAGAGACTCTCACAGCTGCCAATGACACTCACTGTTACCTTATTAGACACAACAGAGGAAATCATCAAACACAATCACTGACAAATCAGAAAGCAGCATTTTTATTTTCTCCATATATATCAATAAAGTGTGAGCGCTGATGAGCGGGACTCCTCCTCCAGCGTGAAGAGACACTTCACTGAGGACAGACTCATGTCAGTCATATGTCAGCGTGGAGATAAAGTCACACTAAACTTAAAGAGATTGATAGAGAAACACTGCAGGTTATATTCAGCATCAAAGCTGGATCTGCACACACAACATACAACACTGAAGTCTGATCACTTCAAACACTTGTAACTTAGTAGAAGTAGAACTATTTTTATGAATTATTTGAAGAAAAAAGGTAACATTTTATTCCGGCTGTTTCTAGAAAAAATTAAGCATAATAATATTACTATTTTACTGCTTTGTTCTTTTATTCTAAAAAAAAATTTTGATTACACCATAGTATAAACTGTATTTTTGATAAGCAATTCAGATGTGTCTTTTATGAAATAAATTAAATATTATCTACATAAATAAGTAATAATAAGCTGCAATGCTGTATTTGTCCAGCAGATGGCAGTAAAGCACCTCTTATTGAAGACTACAAGGGTCTGTCCCTGTGTTGAGCATGAAGTGACAAGTGAAGCGAAGTGACATGTGGCCAAGTATGGTGACCCATACTCGGAATTTGTGCTCTGCATTTAACCCATCCAAGTGCACACACACAGCAGTGAACACACACACCGTGAACACACACCCGGAGCAGTGGGCAGCCATTGCTGCGGCGCCCGGGGAGCAGTTGGGGGTACGGTGCCTTGCTCAAGGGTCTCACCTCAGTCGTGGTATTGAGGGTGTCACCGACAATCCCTGCCGGACCTGAGACTCGAACCCATGACCTTTGGGTTACAAGTCCGACTCTCTATCCATTAGGCCACGACTGTCCCCAACAGGAGTGTGAACATGTTTCATTAAAGTGGATATTTACAGCGCATCACTATTTGCGCTGTATATATTACTATTTGGTAATATACTGCCACCTGTTGGCACATTTGTGTAATTTAGAGCAGAGATTAAGTCGTGATCACGACGAAACAACTTTTGTTATCTCGAGATCACGAGAAAATTAAGTCGTGATCACGAGAAAACAAGATAAAAAATAATAATCCATGGCCGTTTAGGGCTTCCGTAAGGACGCGCAGCGTCTGTCACCATAGAAACATCATGTTCTGACTGCGAGCTGAACAAGCTCCTCCTCCTCTGTGAACGCGCACTCTGCTCGCGCGCTCTCTCGGAGCATTTAAATCAGAGTAACGGTCGCTCGAAGACGAAAAAAAAATCTAATTTTAATACAAACTAAATTGGATAATATATATATTAGAAAGGCAGGTCAAGAGCTGGGTGGATTGAAGAGGGAGAGAAGAGTACTACATATTTCTACAGACTTGAAAAAGAAGGCAAGCCAAAAATGCTATTGTCATTGATAATTGACTGCAGAAACTTCTGACACTAGATTAGTAAGTAATGAAATCTTTAATTTTTATAAGGATCTGTATTCGTCCAATTTCTCTCAAGCAGACTAATTTGTTTTTTGAAAGAGTACAACAGTTTATTCCTCATATTGATAGTGAATTTAAAAAACTGATGAAGATTTGCAGATAGAGGAATTAGATTTAGCTGTGAAAAACCTCAAATTAAATAAATCACCTGGTCCTGATTGGCCATCTTCAAAATTTTATAGATTTCTTTGGAAGGATTTAAAATAATTATTGTTTAAAGCTTTCCTACAATCTATTGAAGGCGCATTAAGCTACACACAGAGACAAGGGCTGATCATGTGACTAAACCCGATAAAGACTCTAGATAGAGAGATCTTCTGCGTCCGATAACCTTGTTAAATACTGATTATAACATTTTTGCCGACAGACTTAAAAAAGGTATAAATAAGGTTATTAATGAATCTCAATCAGGTTTCTTGGCGGGTCGCTCCATTCATAATAATATAAGATTCATTATATATATATATATATAGTGACTGGATAGAAGATGGTTTTATTTTATTTTTAGACTTCAAAAAAGCTTTTGATATGTTAGAGCACTCCTTTTTATTTCATGCTCTCCAGTATTTTGGTTTCGGAGACACAGTGCCGGCCCGAGCCTCTTGGGGGCCCTAAGCAGCATTTGATTTGGGGGCCCCCCTCCCACCACGTGAAGTCACCTGTGGTTGAAGATTATTGACACAAATGTCACACTATAATGTTACATTATAAATGAATACAGTGAGGATTACTATAGAATCAAGTTTAACTAATCAGTAAGTAATATCAAATTTAGAAGATAGTTCCTTATTAACTAATCAGTAATTACCTAATGATATTACCATCATTAATAACTATTAACTAATGGACAAATTGTAAAAAATGCATCATTAATTACTCAAGTGTTAGCTAGTCATTATGCAGGAACTACTACTGATCACGAACCATTATTTTAAAGTGAAAAACATGTTTTTCACTTTAAAATAATGGTCCTGATCACTAGTAGTTTTTGAAGAAAATGACTAGGTACTTGATTAATTAGCGATGCATTTTATGACGATGTTGAGATTAACTACTAGTGGTCTGCACCATTATTTTAAAGTGAAAAACATGTTTTTCACTTTAAAATAATGGTCCTGATCACTCCTACATAGTGACTAGGTAACACTTGAGTAATTAATGATGCATTTTATGACCACACTGAGAGTAAAAAAAGACAATTGCTCACATCTCAAACACTTTAATGTTGTGATTAGTAATTAATTAGTAATTCTTTATAATTTCTCATAGTTACCTATTAGTTATTATTGATGCCAATGTCATTCTCTAATTATTGATTAGCTAATAAGGAACTATCTTTGTCCTAAATTTGATATTACTTACTGATTAGTTAAGCTTGTTTTTATATTAGTTAATAGTAGTAGCTCAAGTGTTAATGTAGATCTACTCATTAGTCCTGCATTACTTCCTGCATAGTTACTTATTAATGACGGACCATTATTCTAAAGTGTTACCGAGGATAGCACTGCTACATCACTCGCCACCATATTAATAAAGAAATAATAAAGAAATATGGCATCCCTTTCAACTTAAACTGATATCTATAATCAATACGTGAAATACACCTAGATAAATGTATATTAATAATGAGATTTAACGTTAGCTCTGGTGATGGCTTATATAAGATCATGAGTCATGACTAGCTGCTACCTCAAGTGACATGAGCACAATTTGTGCTGCTGCACAAAACATTCTGTAAATAATTATGCAAACATACCTTTATCTTGCTCTTTTTTCTCCTCCTCTGTCTTTTCCTTCTTTCTTTTTTCGGCACCAGAGGGATACATCCTTTTGTGACATGGCTTATCATTTATAACATTTATTACAGTGACGTGCACTTGCGCGCCGGCGCGAATTGTCAACTATTGACAATTCGCCAGGGGGCCCCAAGCAGCCGCTTAGTTCGCTTATGCCTCGGGCCGGCCCTGCGGAGACAGATTTGTAAATAATAAAGATGATTTACAAGGATATAAACAGTTCAATATCTCTTCCGTTTGGTACATCTAAAAGGTTTACGATTGGCCGTGGTGTAAGACAGGGGTGCCCCCCCTCTCCCCTCTTTTGTTTATTATTGCAACAGATCTGTTGGCTCGTTTAATTGATCATGATTCAAGTGTTAAAAAGTTGAAGGTGTTTAACATGGCTGTATATTAGCCAGATAGCCTACCACTCTTTTTTTACAGGATGCAGATCAAATTTCTCTTTCTATTTCTTTAGTTGTTTTTTATTCTAAAGCATCAGGTCTCCATTTAAATATGTCCAAATGTGAGCTTATTCATAATTGTGATTATTATATAACATTCCTGTTAAAAATTCCACTAAGAATCTAGGGATTATCATTAGGAGAAATTCAGAGAGATGCATGGAACTTAATTATTTAAAAAAAAGAAAAAGAAAAAAGGCTAAAACAATTTTAAACAATTGGTTACAAAGAGACCTTTCTGTTTCTGGTAGAGTATTGTTGTCTAAAGCAGAGTTTCTGTCAAGGATCATCTACCCCACAATTGCTTTAGCCCCTTCTTCATATGTTTCTAAATTATTCATCGCTCATTGTATATTTTTATTGGGAAGAATAAGACTCATTTTATTAAGAAAAATGATAATGACATGGGTGGTTTAAACATAATTGATTTTGAACAGATGAATGTTGAAATTAAAATGGTTGCAAGCATTTTTATACAATTCTGAGAGTTTTTGGTTTAAAATTCCAGCATCATTTTTTAAGAAATTTGGTGAATTCTTACTTAAATGTGACTTTGATAATTCTAAACTTTCAATTCAATTATCTGCATTTCATCAACAAGCTTTGCGATATTGGAAACTAGCATACACCCATAACTTTACACCACATAATTCCTTAATATGTAATAATATTCTACATAGAAATAAATCACTCTTTTATAAAGATAATTTTTTAAATGTTCTTAATAACTTTAACACTTCTTTTCAAGTATTATTAAGACAAATATGATGTTACTAACTGTGAATAAATTAAATAATTCCCTTCAATTTCTCTTCATATCCTGGGTTACATTTATATTAGACAAATATTCAACAATATCATTCAGGTCTTCAAGGAATTATTTGGATATTTATTTTCTTTGACAAACAAATGCTTAAACATATTAGAACCTCATATTTAAAATTTCCAGTTCACCCCAAAATCAAAGAAACTCACTTTAAAATCTTATATGATATTTATCCCTCTGGAGAGTTTCTAAGGGTTAGATTTAACCTTGAAATTATATTATGTAAATTTTGTAATTCTTCTCCAGATAATACAGAGCATATTTTGTTTGCTTGCAAATATTCTAGAGTCTTCTGGAAAAAAGTGTAATTATGGTTAAAAGAGGGTGGTGATTTGAACCTGTCCTTTATTAAATATGTAAACTATGAAAAAGATGGTAAAAAATTTTTTTTGATTAATACCTTACTTTTGTTAGCAAAAAAAATTATTCACAGATGTAGATTTTTTAATCTGCTTTGTTTTCTTAATTTCTCATATGTTACTTGAATAATCCCTGTTTAGAGACGTAATGTAATTCTCTAGAATCCTTATAGATGTCTACACCTTTGTATACCTTTGTCTCTTGCAGAAACTTTACATTCTTGTAAATAAAATATTAAATTGTGCTCAAAGTTAATTCAAGCTGACATACACAAGAACTAATGCTGGTAGTAAACACAATAACTTATAATATCTATTAAGTGGTAAATCTATTTTCATCATTTAACATTTATAGTATTTTGCATAATTTTCTCCTTTCCTCAAATCGATCTTCTAAAAAATATTTTTGTGACATGATGAATGAATGTTATTTTTTTATTAGGTGAAAAGCATGTTATCAAAATAAAAAATAGCTCAAATACTAAAATACAAATACTAAAATTTGTTACTGAATTTTGCACAGCATGTAACCTTTCATTTAAAAAATATTTAAAATAACATAAAAACATAAAACACTGAATCTTTAGTAGCAAAAAAACAGTATCTCCAGTAACTGTAATATGATTTGATGATCAGAGGCAGTGGGTGTGGTCAGTGAGTCATATGGCCCCTCCCCCTTTATTAGACCCCTCCTCCACATCATCATAGTCTGTTTTTAAAAACAAAAGCAAATTCATATTTTTATTGTTATAAATGCATCAAGATTTAGTTTAAAAGAGCAACATAACAAATAAAAATAGAAATAGGCTATAGAAATGTGAAATAACCGACCCAACAGGTTTCTCTCATCTTCATCGCTGTTCTTCACATCATCATACTCCTCCTGATCTCCCTCTGATACACATGTGAAATAAAACCTCACATTGTGATTTTAATACAGCTTGTGTCACTGATGATGTCACTGATGATGTCATTGATCTCTTTCTCCTCATGAGTGTCTGAGACTATAAGATTTACTGATGAAGTCGTGATGATTCATTAATGGTAGAAACATGTTCAATATTAGTGGATGATGATAAAATACAGTTCTGTGACTCACCTGTTACACCTGGAATGCTCTGTCCATTAATGATGACATCATCATAGTGCTCCGGTGTGTCCACTACATAAACATGAAGATATGAACAGAACAAATGATACATCATCATATCAGAACTGTGCAACACTTCAGAGGTATTATGTTAAACACACACAAACAACAAATGAATAAAAAGTAAAAACACCTTTTTTAATATTAAAGTTCTGTCCACTCGTCATGACATCATCATAACTCTCAGGTGTGTCTTCTACAAATTGAACATGAGAAACACATACAAAATATAATGTATATTTATATTTTTAATATATTTTAAATATTTCATATCCTATTATAATAAACAGAGCGACACCTGTCTCACGATCTGGTTTCAGTCCATCAGTGATGACATCATCATAGTATCCCGGTGTGATTTCCTTCATCATCTCTTCTGCATCAAAACATGTTTATATTTTGAGTATTTTTAATATTTTGGGAAACAAAATTTAAATGCTGTTGCAGTTCTTGAGACCATTCAGCTTTTTTAATCATCTGGTAATGAATGAATCATGTGATCAATTACTGACCTTTCAGGCCACTGGTGACATCATCATAATATTCAGTCTTGAACTCTTTTTCTAATAAGAGAAAAGTTTTAGTTTTGTGAACAATTGAAACATTCAAACACGTTTCATTTAGAGGTAAAATATGTGAAATACATTTGATATATTTTTTAGAGTTTGTAAATCAAATTATTTATTTTAGGTGTTTTGAATATTCTTCAGCTCTCTAACCTGAGAGAAGCTCATCAGCATCTTCATACCCAGAATGCAGTTCTTCAGAGATGAGACTCCCTGTTAAAGGAGCAGAACAGTCAGAAACATGTTCATCATTACAGAC
>RJVU01073420.1:25586-48597 GCA_003731715.1 Anabarilius grahami
GCATTGTCCTTTTTGGGTTAGGGCAAGGTGTTGTCAATTTGCCACTTCTTTGAGATTTTCTTCTCTATGCAAATTTTATTGCTTTATTGCAGGATGCTTGATCTGAGTTTCCGTTTAACAGGAAAATCAAGCCTTACATCATCATTTAACATTTATAGTATTTTGCATAATTTTCTCCTTTCCTCAAATCGATCTTCTAAAAAATATTTTTCTGACACGAATGAATGTTGTTTTTTATTAGGTGAAAAGCATGTTATCAAAATAAAAAATAGCTCAAATACTAAAATACAAATACTAAAATTTGTTACTGAATTTTGCACAGCATGAAACCTTTCATTTAAAAAATATTTAAAATAACATAAAAACATAAAACACTGAATCTTTAGTAGCAAAAAAACAGTATCTCCAGTAACTGTAAAATGATTTGATGATCAGAGGCAGTGGGTGTGGTCAGTGAGTCATATGGCCCCTCCCCCTTTATTAGACTCCTCCTCCACATCATCATAGTCTGTTTTTAAAAACAAAAGCAAATTCATATTTTTATTGTTATAAATGCATCAAGATTTAGTTGAAATGAGCAACATAACAAATAAAATAGAAATAGGCTATAGAAATGTGAAATAACCGACCCAACAGGTTTCTCTCATCTTCATCGCTGTTCTTCACATCATCATACTCCTCCTGATCTCCCTCTGATACACATGTGAAATAAAACCTCACATTGTGATTTTAATACAGCTTGTGTCACTGATGATGTCACTGATGATGTCATTGATCTCTTTCTCCTCATGAGTGTCTGAGACTATTAGATTTACTGATGAAGTCATGATGATTCATTAATGGTAGAAACATGTTCAATATTAGTGGATGATGATAAAATACAGTTCTGTGACTCACCTGTTACACCTGGAATGTTCTGTCCATTAATGATGACATCATCATAATGCTCCGGCGTGTCCACTACATAAACATGAAGATATGAACAGAACAAATGATACATCATCATATCAGTACTGAGCATCACTTCAGAGGTATTATGTTAAACACACAAACAAAATAAAAATAAAAAGTAAAAACACCTTTTTTAATATTAAAGTTCTGTCCACTCGTCATGACATCATCATAACTCTCAGGTGTGTTTTCTACAAATTGAACATGAGAAACCCATACAAAATATAATTTATATACATTTTTAATATATACACAAATTTTATATATTATAATTATTTCATATGCTATTATAATAACAGAGCGACACCTGTCTCACGATCTGGTTTCAGTCCATCAGTGATGACATCATCATAGTATCCCGGTGTGATTTCCTTCATCATCTCTTCTGCATCAGAACATGTTTATATTTTGAGTGTTTTGGAATATTTTGGGAAACAAAATTTAAATGCTGTTGCAGTTCTTGAGACCATTCAGCTTTTTTAATCATCTGGTAATGAATGAATCATGTGATCAATTACTGACCTTTCAGGCCACTGGTGACATCATCATAATACACAGTCTTGAACTCTTTTTCTAATCAGAGAAAAGTTTTAGTATTGTGAACAACTGAAACATTCAAACATTTCATTTAGAGGTAAAATATGTGAAATACATTTGACATTTTTCAGAGTTTGTAAATCGTATTTATTTTAGGTGTTTTGAATATTCTTCAGCTCTCTAACCTGAGAGAAGCTCATCAGCATCTTCATACCCAGAATGCAGTTCTTCAGAGATGAGACTCCCTGTTAAAGGAGCAGAACAGTCAGAAACATGTTCATCATTACAAACAGACCGAATCCTCATTTCCTTTGGATCATAAAGCATTTTGTTACTGAAAACACCACAGATATTAATTACTTACATTTTAAAAGCATTAGAGGCAGAAATCTCATGTTTTAGAGGCCTATTAGTAAACACACATGTATCCTCACATGAACCCATTCCTCACTGCCTTCCAGAAATACACACAGGAAGAGACAAACACACACACACCTGCAGCTCTGTGGTTTTCTGCAGGAGGTTTAACAGGACTAATAATAGATGAACATCAAGTGTCTGACAGACTCTCTTATTAATTAATCATATTAAATAAGATTCCCGGCTCATGTCTCACCCCTCTGAGTGAAGCGATTGTGTCTGTGATGAATCTCCTCATAAACGGCCTCAGTCGTGCTCCTGTGTCTCCTCTTAGAGAGAGCTGTGAGTGTAGAGAGACAAACCTGCTGTCAGTTCACAACACATGACTGATCACACACTGAATAAGACACAATATGACAGTCTCTGGATCTCTCCTACCTCTCCTCATCACTCTGTTCTGCTGAATCAGTATAAGCAGTGGCACTAAGAGCAGTAAGAGCACAACTCCCAGTACAATCACAAGCACAGAGAGAGACGCTGCTGGAGGAGTTTGTGGACGAGAGACTGATGTTGAGCTCACTGTCTGAGAAACTGGAGGAGAAGATGATGTTGTTGTGGCAGGAGTAGTGGACACTGACAAATCTGGCAAATCTGTTGAAAAAGACACAAACACATTCAAAATCAAAGCAAATAATTGATTTAATATTCGTTAATGTTTTGCTGTGACCTGCACAGGTGAGTCCAGCGTGCTCTTTGTTGGAGCAGTCAGTGTGGTTCTTCAGGGAGAGAGGACAGTCCCACAGGTGAATCTCATTCCCTCTGCACTCGACTCTGTTCAGCCACACAACACCTTCACCGGCACCAAAGACTGAATTCCCATCAGCCCTCAGTGCTGCTCCACAACCCAGCTGTCTGCAGACCACCTGAGCATCACTGATGTCCCACAGATCATCACAGACTGAGCCCCACACAGCGTTATGATACACCTCCAGCCTCCCAGAGCACCGGCCCTCCCCTCCACTCAGTCTGAGAGGAAGATGATCTAAAGCACACACATCAACATCACTGACCAGCTTCAGCTCATTTACAACAAAACACACTGAAACTGAACAAAGATGGCTTTAAATGTACAATTACAATTATGAATTTGATTATGACTTTAAATGCAAATAACTTCTTGTTTAAATGCACATATATTAATAATTTATTAGGAAATTACAGGCTTATAATAAAAATGTAAATGTATTGTCAAAAAAACTTACTTGAACACTGTCTCTGGTGAGGAGATGGTGAAGTAGAACATGTCAGACGACTCCGAGGAGATTCAAAATTTTCCTCCACTGAGATTAAAAATTAATTGAACTGAACATTAGGATACAGAGTCATTAGTCCTGACGGCACCTCAGATCACTAAAACAGTTTCTTCCCAATCATCAAAGTGAAAACGATTTAAATCTCATAAATTCTAGGCTCTTTCCATCAGCTCAGTTTAGTTTTTCAGAAAGAGTTTACTCACCACATTATGAACATTGTTTTTAAAGAAACATGACTATTGAGATCATCATTTAAATATCATCTTACCTGAGCAGGTGATTTTGGCCACTTCATCTTCACCACAGTTATTCTGTCCCCAGAGTGAAGATGGACACTGCCACAGATTTGAATCATGTGGTCGACATTTCACTTTATCCAGCCAGTTAGGAGCTGATTCAACTCTTGTTGTAGAATCAGACAAAACACCAGATCTTCCACACTTCAGCTCTTGACAGATCAGACTGGCTGTGTCTGTTTCCATCTGGTTCCAGCACACATTACCCCAGGATCCATTGTAGAAAACCTCCACATTCCCTTCACAGCCCTCAGTTAACCTGATCTCTTTAAACTCTAGATGGAGAAAGATGAGAATCAACTTCAACTAAATAAATTATTGATGAGAATTGTAAAAAATAAAAATAAATGTATTGAACAAAAATGCTACATATACAAAAAATATGGAAAATGCTGTGTATTTAAACCACTGGAATCCAGGTTTTGCTAAACCAAAAATATCATCTTAAATATCTAGTTAATACAAGTCTAATGCATGCTGCAAGCACTGATAGCATGTACACAGTGTATATTTACATAAGTGTTCATAATACATTTTACAAAATATACTACTTGATTCTGAGAAATATTTAAAATGAATTGATTGTCATCCATGGCAACACTTTATATCACACTGACATTGCAGTCATATATAGTCAATGTTGAAAAATAAACCCCTTTAAGATGAACCCATCAGCTCCTGATCATCCTGGAGTTTATTTTGTAAAGATGACCAGCTGTTCATTAACATAGGATATTTTGTGAAAAACAATTAAATGTATCTTTGAAAATCATTTACTTTACTTTATTGTTTACCTGAGCACACGACTCCTACATCCTCCTTGTGCTGACAGTCATGTTTTCCCCAGCCTGGAGAAGAGCAGCTCCACAGGGACGTCTCATTCCCCTCACACTCCACCTCATCCAGCCATATGGATCCAGAACCAGGACCAAACCAGGCTGGTACCTGCTGGTTACTGAGGGCCACTCCACACTGCAGCTGTCTGCACACCACATGGGCATCTTTAATATCCCAGGAGTCATCACACACTGTCCCCCATGAGCCGCTGTGAAAAACCTCCAGCCTCCCTGCACAGTCTCCCCCAGAACCCACCAGCCTGATGGACCCGCGACCTGATATTCAGAGAAAGAGAAACACATTAGTGATCACTAACAACTGAAGAATCTGCCCAGATGTTGCTCTTCTCACCAAGGCAGGTGATTGACAGCTGTTGTGTGGAGCTGCAGTTGAGAGTTTGTGGAGAGCTGCAGTTCCCCAGATGAGCTTCACTCCCAGAGCACTGGAAGCCCGTCACACACTCATGACTGTGTTCAGGACTGGATGAAGAGGAGCCGGAGAAGTTCAGCACAGAGCCACAGCCCAGCTGTCTGCAGACCACAGAGGATTCAGTGAGACTCCAGGAGTCCAGCAGAACTCTCCTCCAGACCTGATGGATGGAAACTTCCACCTCCCCCTCACACTGTCTCTCTCCAGACAACCGCACCAGACCATCATGAACAGCCAGAGAGGAATCTGAGGAGAAGATCTCATGTTTTACTAAAATAAGAATTGTGTTAGAACACAGTGAAAAAGTGTTCAGATATTATAGAGTTTTCCAGTAGCATAATGCTCTCAATGTCAAATAAGTTTACCAGAGCAGATGACTCCAACATCTCGTCTATGAGAACATTCAGCTCGACTCCATGAAGAGATGGAACATTCTGAGAGTTTTGTTTCATTCCCGTCACAATCAAACACATCAGCCCAGATTTCACCACTTCCCTCTCCAAACCAGTCTGATCCCACAACAGACACAGCAATCCCACAATTCAGCTGTCTACAGAGGACACTGGCAGCTCTCATATCCCAGCATGCATCACACACTGTGCCCCACTTGTTGAGGAACTGAAGCTCCACTCTTCCAGAACAAGAGTCTGAACCATCTACCAGTCTGAGATCAGTGTATCCTGTGCAAAGTTTATTGAAAAAACAAAACAAAACAGTTTAAGGATACTGAATTTCCTTTTATGTGTGTAATACTGTATATGTAAAGAGAGGTCAAATGTTACTTAACCAGAGCATATTACTCCTACAGCATCATCATGGGAACAGTTTATATGTGAAGATGCGGATGTAGGACAAGATACAAAGTATGATTCATCTCCTCCACACTGAATCTCTTGTGTCCACATCTGAGCGTCTCCTTTGCCAAAAGCATCTTCTCCCAGCACCTGTACAGGAGCCCCACAGTCCAGCTCTCGACACACAACCTCTGCATCCTGCTGGTCAAAGGCAGCAGCACACATTGTGTACCATGTGTTCCCCTGAAGTATCTTTAATCTCCCAGCACACAGGTGAGGTCCATTAATAAGACTAGGGATGCGACCTGTGTGTTTACATTACGTAATTTTAAATCAAAAATGTGTGAAGTGTTTATTATTTCATTATTAAGATAAACATCAACTCCACTAAATGTTTTATTCTAACAATTTAGCAGATTGAACCAGCTCACCTGAGCATTTGACTCCAGCATCTTCATGATGACCACAGTCACTAACACCCCATCCATCTGATGTACAGTTCTTCAGTGTTGACTCTGATCCACTACAGGCTACATCATCCATCCAGATTGGTCCTGATCCTTGTCCAAAGCGAGCATTACTCACAGCCTCTACAGCCTCTCCACATCCTATCTCTCTACACACCACTGCAGCATCAGTCATATCCCAGTCATCACCACACACTGTTCCCCACTGACCATCATGATGAACCTCCACTCGACCAGAACAGCGACTGTCACCATTAACCAACCTCACAGTCTTGAATTCTGTACATGAAAGAGAAAGATTTATCCAGTAGCAGCAGAAGAGTCTACAATCTTCTGTAGAATATTGTAAAGTTGAGAAACATATATTCTGAGAACAAACAAATATAAATATATTAGTCTAATCCAGACAACTAAAGCTGGAGCACAAGCTAATCACTCTTTTGAACAAGAGAATTTGGCAAATCATCTTGTTATCATTACACTGGTTGACTGTAAATGCTTTAATAAATGATAACATATTAATGATAATTACTAGTCTACTGTCTCAAAATCTCAATTTCTAGATATTACACACAGGCCTTTATTTGGTTTCTAGGTGTCAGGTGTCAATGCCATCATAGCTTATGCTTATTATTTATTTTAAGTATAATTTCACATATTTACAGTCTGTTTTTTACTTACCAGATGTTGTTAGAGTGAGTATAGTGGAGAGTAAAACGAGTGTCAGACATCCCTCCATCTTCTTCTGCTCGTCACACTGTTTGTTTGACTCTGTTTCTCCTTCTGCTCCCTCAAACACACTGAAGAAACTGGCTCCTGTCAGTCCCCTAAAGAGAGAGAGACTCTCACAGCTGCCAATGACACTCACTGTTACCTTATTAGACACAACAGAGGAAATCATCAAACACAATCACTGACAAATCAGAAAGCAGCATTTTTATTTTCTCCATATATATCAATAAAGTGTGAGCGCTGATGAGCGGGACTCCTCCTCCAGCGTGAAGAGACACTTCATTGAGGACAGACTCGTGTCAGTCATATGTCAGCGTGGAGATAAAGTCACACTAAACTTAAAGAGATTGATAGAGAAACACTGCAGGTTATATTCAGCATCAAAGCTGGATCTGCACACACAACATACAACACTGAAGTCTGATCACTTCAAACACTTGTAACTTAGTAGAAGTAGAACTATTTTTTCTTGAATTATTTGAAAAACAAAAAAATTACTATAACTGGATAAATTATGCAATAGGCTATATTACTAAACATTGGTTTTACTGCTTTGTACTTTTATTCTAAAAATAAAATTTGATTACACCATAGTATAAATAATATTTTTGCTAAGCAGTTCAGATGTGTTTTTTTAATTAAATAAATTAAATATTATCTACATAAATAAGTAAACCTTAGACTAGAGAATAATAAACAACAGCAATAAACATGTTTAATGCTGCAATGCTGTATTTGTCCAGCAGATGGCAGTAAAACACCTCTTATTGAAGACTACAAGGGTCTGTCCCTGTGTTGAGCATGAAGGAGTGTGAACATGTTTCAGGACAGAAATCAATGCTTTTTCTTCTCTTACAGCAACATTTATAAGTAACTTGTTTCATGTAGAGCTCATTTTCACTGCACATTAATTTACACTTTATCTGCTGTTGTAACAGACTATAGTCTATGAACAGAGGGACAGAATGTCATCTTCAGCAAGAGTGATTTTAATATCAGGTTTTTCACGGACAAACTTTAAATTTGCCCTGTAATCCTGAATAGTTGGGCTTTTCATATGAGTTTGATGCTTCATTTTATTAGAAGATAATAGAAACATTTAGTATTACATAACAAAAAAAATACCCTCACTGGAGGGTCAGCAGAAAAAAAGTTTAACCAATGAACAGAATTTAAAAAAAAAGACTTTTTTCACAGTCTATGGTTGAAAGATTCGAGGACGCGCAGCGTCTGTCACCATAGAAACATCATGTTGTGACTGCGAGCTGAACAAGCTCCTCCTCCTCCTCTGTGAACGCGCACTCTGCTCGCGCTCTCTCTCTCAGAGTAACGGTCGCTCTCCACAAACTCACTCATTTACAGGATTTAATTAAACACGTTTATACCAATTTTTTTGTAGGAATAGACCCGGAAGAGTAAAATGTTTTATTGTTCAGGTAAGAGCTGTAAATCTGTATTTTAATTATAACAGTTTCTCTCTGTGATAATTTAGTTTGTCAGTTTAGTTTGAGTCTTCAGTATTTCATCATGTGTTCAGTTTAATGTCACAAATTACACAAAGCTCTGGCATTCAACTCTTATTTATTGTTAAACATTGAGGAGGAAAATAATAGCAGGATGTGTCAACCTTTATCTGTCTTTCAATCATGTAAAAGTTCATTTTAAATAAAAATATTAAATACTTCATTCCCCTCATCCAAACCTTAGTTCATCCTGTGATCAAACTTTAAAATTTGATTTTGAAATTTTAGCACAGAAACCTCTTCCTGTTTTTTATTGCAAAATTGGAACATACATACAGGATCAGGGAAATAAAGTGGTTGTGTCTGTTACAATGAATAATCATATTAAAAGAATAGAAAACAAATATCCTGAGTGTGCATACATCAATATGAAACAATAAAGAAAAGAAAAGCACAATAATTAGGTTAAATCACATCTTTAAATAAATCATCATAATGCATCAAAAAATGTTCACTTTTTTATTTATAAGTCTGAGGGATNAGAGATCTGGCATTCAACTCTTATTTATTGTTAAACATTGAGGAGGAAAATAATAGCAGGATGTGTCAACCTTTATCTGTCTGTCAATCATGTAAAAGTTCATTTTAAATAAAAATATTAAATACTTCATTCCCCTCATCCAAACCTTAGTTCATCCTGTGATCAAACTTTAAAATTTGATTTTGAAATTTTAGCACAGAAACCTCTTCCTGTTTTTTATTGCAAAATTGGAACATACATACAGGATCAGGGAAATAAAGTGGTTGTGTCTGTTACAATGAATAATCATATTAAAAGAATAGAAAACAAATATCCTGAGTGTGCATACATCAATATGAAACAATAAAGAAAAGAAAAGCACAATAATTAGGTTAAATCACATCTTTAAATAAATCATCATAATGCATCAAAAAATGTTCACTTTTTTATTTATAAGTCTGAGGGATAAAATAAAGGAGTTAAATTCAGCAAGAAAAAGAGGAACGCTTAGGGGAGATTTAAGCCACTTTTGTTTGTGAATGAAGAATTTTGCATACAAGATAAAACATTTTTAAAACATATTCAAGGGATAGCAGCTTTGGGTTTTCATAGTAAAAAATAACTTCTTTAAGGATGAAGGTATAGGTTACATTTGTATGGGTAAAAATATAAGAACTTAAATCAGCCCAAAATGTATTGGTAAATTACAATCGTAAAATAAATGGGCAGCTGTTTCTTCAACAAAACCACAGAAGGAGCAAGTTTCATCAAATTCAGAATATTTAGAAATAGATGAGTTAACAGGGTAGATTTTCTGAAGGATTTTATAATGAATTTCTTTAACTTTGTTCGATATACACAATTTACTTGGCAAAAGCCAGGCCTTCTCCAATTTACACTTGTTACAAGAGAATCCCAATAGAATTGACCCCTTGGAGTAATCTTTCTCTTCCTCTGAAAGATACAAATATGTCTGTTGTTGCATTTACGATCTAAAAGATCAATACCATCCAAATGTAAAGCTGGATAAGAACTGTTGCCTTTACTGAATTTAAGGTGATTTTTAATTAGTTGGGTTAAGCCTGCTGGGATAGCTTTTACCAAGGTGTTATATTCTTTAGATGGGACTAGAAAGTTATGGAGATTCATAAATTGCACATAAGTTAGAATATTACCAAAATCGTCAAAGACAGATAGAATGCAATTAAAGTTATTGTTAAACCATCTAGAAGAGAGACTTATTTCTATATCAGCATTATTCCAAAGGAGAACTTTGTGTGGGGAAACGTTATGGACAAAACACAATTTCCATGAAAGAAGGCATTGTTGATAAAAGTTAGATAAGGGAATGGGTAACTTGCCAGGCAAAAAATTACACTTCAATAGGAAAGACAGATCACTGAGTTTGTTGAAAATATTATTTGGAATGAAAAACCATAATGGGTTCACAAGGCATCTTTTCAGCCACTTTACTTTGAAGGTGTTTACTGTAAAGTCCAGAAAGTCAAGGCCACCTTCACTTCTAGAATTAGTGAGTACTCCTTTTTTTATTATTTGTGGGGTCTGTTTTTCCAAATGAAATCCAAAAATATTTTGTTAATTTCCCTTATTGTTTTATCATTAATAAACAGAGAGAGAGAGCAGGGTACGAAGCGAGAGAGCCCTCCTATAGATAAAAGAACTCTATAATGAAAGATATCTTTGAAGTTAAAGATGTTTTTATCATTTTATCAGAAAAATTTAAATGATGTCTGGTAACTGGGCTTTTGGTGATATGAATGCCTAAATATTTTACACTATTTTTAACTGGGATACCATCTAAAAATGTATCATCTATATATCATGAATTGAAATAATCTCACATTTCGAGATATTGCTTTAAACCAGAGGCGCATGAAAATTGTTCCACCAGTTCCAGGGCATTAGGTAACTGTCGTTTGTCTTTCAAAAATAGTGTGGTGTCATCGGCTAGCTGTGCAATTTTAATCTCCCTGTAAAGTATAGAAATTCCTTTCAAATTTTAATTTTGGTTAATTCTCAGACAAAGTAATTCTGTGGCTATAAGAAATAAAAACGGGGAGATCGGACAGGCCTGTCGGACTCCTCTCTGGATGTCAAACCTTTTGGACGTGTCAAAGTTAATGATCACTGAACTGTTAATACCTTTATAAAACATGGTTACAGTATCTATAAATGATTTACCATATCCAAATAATTCTAGAGTACGAAAACCTCTTCCTGTTTCCTCTTGACATTGTGCTGGTGTGTGACATCATCAAAGTGACAGGTCTGCTAACCGATGATGTCAGCAGTGATGATTAAGATGTGAATGATGTGTATTGACAACTTTTGATCACTTTTATGATCTAACTAAACTCTATTAATTTGATTTGAGATTAACAAAATAAGATGAATTTAAATTTCTTGTCACAATCTTTCCTTACTTTCCTATATTGTAGGCTATTCTTTTTTATTTATAGTTAGTTACTTTAATCAATTTCACTCACATTCTGTGTTGTTCATTCAAGCTGACATACACAAGAACTAATGCTGGTAGTAAGTTTATGGGAAAACACGATAACTTATAATATCTATTAAGTGGTAAATCTATTTTCATCATTTAACATTTATAGTATTTTGCATAATTTTCTCCTTTCCTCAAATCGATCTTCTAAAAAATATTTTTGTGACATGATGAATGAATGTTGTTTTTTATTAGGTGAAAAGCATGTTATCAAAATAAAAAATAGCACAAATACTAAAATACAAATACTAAAATTTGTTACTGAATTTTGCAAAGCATGAAACCTTTCATTTAAAAACATTTAAAATAACATAAAAACATAAAACACTGAATCTTTAGTAGCAAAAAAACATTATCTCCAGAAACTGTAATATGATTTGATGATCAGAGGCAGTGGGTGTGGTCAGTGAGTCATATGGCCCCTCCCTCTTTATTTGACTCCTCCCCCACATCATCATAGTCTGTTTTTAAAATCAAAAGAAAATTCATATTTTCAAAAAATGAGCAACATGATAAATAAAGTATATAGTTATGTAAAAAATGTGACAATAATGTACCCAACAGGTTTCTCTCATCTTCATCGCTGTTCTTCACATCATCATACTCCTCCTGATCTCCCTCTGATACACATGTGAAATAAAACCTCACATTGTGATTTTAATACAGCTTGTGTCACTGATGATGTCATTGATCTCTTTCCTACACAAACCCTAATTTTATTTAAAAAGGTTTATTTAAAAAATGTAAAATAATTTAAAGTAATTAAGGCTATCCTCAATGGTGTAATAACTTTAACCAAATTCTCAGATGTGGATATTAATAATACAACCTTACAAAATCCTCAACATTGTAAATGATCTTTTTTGATAAACTTTTTAATAACAATTTTATAAGAAATTCCTTTAATGTCGGATCCAATCCTCCATGTGAATCAAAACANAGATTTTGACACTAAATGCTCTTTTTGTCAAAATGATACTGAAACACTTCTTCATTTGTTTTGGTCATGTAACTATACTTTTCAGCTCTGGAAAGATGCAAGTTCTTTTATTTCAAGTACTATCTTACAGGGTTTTTCAATGAGTCCTAAATCTGTTATTTTTGGTTTCTTTACAGCAGATTCAAATGCCTGCTTTATAATAAACCTAATTCTCTCTCTATGTAGATTTTATATTCATAAATGTAAATTTTCAAATTGTAAACCTATTTTTCTAGTATTCTTTCAAGAGATAAAACATTACTTACTCACAATTTCACTCTCACTTAACAAAAAAGCTCTTAAAACATGTACAATTTGCACGGCCTATGAACTCTTTACTGTATTTAATGTATAATTTTTATTCATTTGTATGATGCCCTCTTATTTCCTTTTTGTTATGGTCCTGTACGGATTTGAACTATGGTATTGTTACTTTTACTATATTTTATTTTTTTATTTTTTTTTGTTCTTTTTAGTTTTTTCTGTATATTCTGTTGGTATTATTTTTAATTGTTGTTATATTTTGAGTTGTTTGTTCCATAGTGTAAACTAAGAGTTCAAATAAAGCATTTAAAATAAAAAAAAAATAAAAATTAAAAAATTAAAAAAAAAAAAAAGACNAAGCTGCTGTTGCTGCTGAACTGTTATGCTCTGTAGAGCCGATCGCTGAAAGGACATTTATTGCTGTTTATTTGTGATATTTGCTGCAGAATCACCTCATGGTGTTCGCCACTGACCTGCAAGTAATCCTGTTTGTCTTATTTGTGTGTTTATTGAGATCGGTATTGAGTTATTTGTGTTGAATCATGTCCGCAGCTGTTGTTTCTGTGAGTCCAGCTAAAAGACGCTGTTCATGTGATTATTTCTTCTGTTTGTGTTTCACTGTTCTGGTTTACAATGATCAGTTTGCGACGTGATTTGATATTGAAGCTGTTTATATCAGACGAGCGATTATCTGTGATTATATTCATATATGGAGTTATGTTTATCATGTCAGATGATCGCTTATGGCTTATAACGTACAACATGATACTGTATTTTCCTCCCTTGGATTGTATATTTCATGGAAAATGTTATTGATGAGGATTGAATGTACTTTGACTGTCTTTATGTACCAATGGACGTTTATTATTGTGAATATGCCGAAATATTTTCATGATCCTTTATTGTATTTCTTGTGCTCCAGACTAATGCCTCTACTGCCTGTAACTGATCTCTACCTGTGAAATACCTGAACCTCTGCGGCTTATTATTATCAATACATCCTCTAAACCTGATGACCTTCTCCTCTTCCTCATATAAAGTTGTGCTCTGACCGGCTTCACTCATATAATTATGATTAAATCAGATCCTGGCAGTCAAAAGTCTCCAACAGTTAGATTCACTCCTGATGAAGTCATGATGATGCATTAATGGTAGAAACATGTTCAATATTAGTGTATGATGATAAAATACAGTTCTGTGACTCACCTGTTACACCTGGAATGATCTGTCCATTAATGATGACATCATCATAGTGCTCCGGTGTGTCCACTACATAAACATGAAGATATGAACAGAACAAATGATACATCATCATATCAGAACTGAGCATCACTTCAGAGGTATTATGTTAAACACACACAAACAAAAGAAAAATAAGAAGTAAAAACACCTTTTTTAATATTAAAGTTCTGTCCACTCATCATGACATCATCATAGCTCTCAGGTGTGTTTTCTACAAATTGAACATGAGAAACACACACAAAATATAATTTATATATATTTTTAATATATATACACAGATTTTATATATTTTAAATATTTCATATCCTATTATAGAGTAACAGAGCGACACCTGTCTCACGATCTGGCTTCAGTCCATCAGTGATGACATCATCATAGTATCCCGGTGTGATTTCCTTCATCATCTCTTCTGCATCAGAACATGTTTATATTTTGAGTGTGTTTAATATTTTGGAAAACAAAATTTAAATGCTGTTGCAGTTCTTGAGACCATTCAGCTTTTTTAATCATCTGGTAATGAATGAATCATGTGATCAATTACTGACCTTTCAGGCCACTGGTGACATCATCATAATATTCAGTCTTGAACTCTTTTTCTAATAAGAGAAAACTTTTAGTATTGTGAACAACTGAAACATTCAAACACTTTTCATTTAGAGGTAAAATATGTGAAATACATTTGATACATTTTTCAGAGTTTGTAAATCAAATTATTTATTTTAGGTGTTTTGAATATTCTTCAGCTCTCTAACCTGAGAGAAGCTCATCAGCATCTTCATACCCAGAATGCAGTTCTTCAGAGATGAGACTCCCTGTTAAAGGAGCAGAACAGTCAGAAACATGTTCATCATTACAAACAGACTGAATCCTCATTTCCTTTGGATCATAAAGCATTTTGTTACTGAAATCACAACACAAATATTAATTACTTACATCTTAAAAGCATTAGAGGCAGAAATCTCATGTTTTAGAGGCCTATTAGTAAACACACATGTATCCTCACATGAACCCATTCCTCACTGCCTTCCAGAAATACACACAGGAAGAGACAAACACACACACACCTGCACTTACATGTACAAACATAAGAACCTCCTTATTACTCCTAAAAATACACACAGGAAGAAACACACACAGAGAGACACCTGCACCTACACTTACAAACATGAACTGCTCCTTATTACCCTCTAAAATACACGCACACACATGCACCTGCAGCTCTGTGGTTTTCTGCAGGAGGTTTAACAGGACTAATAATAGATGAACATCAAGTGTCTGACAGACTCTCTTATTAATTCATCATATTAAATAAGATTCACGGCTCATGTCTCACCCCTCTGAGTGAAGTGATTGTGTCTGTGATGAATCTCCTCATAAACGGCCTCAGTCGTGCTCCTGTGTCTCCTCTTAGAGAGAGCTGTGAGTGTAGAGNAGCAAGTATTTTCAGTGTCAATGTTACGTAAACTTTTCTGTGTTCATGTCCCCGTTGCTAGTTTAGCACCATTTGCTGAAAAAATGACCATGGCTTACGTGGTAATTCTGTGGTTAGCATGTAGCCGCCCGCGGATATCGCGACAACATCTAACTAGTTTAAAGTCCGTGTAAAGTCAAAATAAATATGTGTTTTGAGTTTGTCAGACTAAATAAGAAAGTGTTATTAACCACCCAGCCAAATTTGAATGATTAAAAATAACGATAAGTTCATGAAATTAGGTGTCAAAATGGTTGAAATGCTTTTTACACATCGTTGAGAAATACATGTATGACCTATTTAATGTGTTTAGAAGAAAATGACTGAATTCACTTTACACGGTCTTTAAATTCTATTTTTCATAAACTCTGCTGTACTTATCTCATTGTTATAATACTGGTAATAATACGATAAGTACAGTGCAGCTAGTGGCGACTTCATGCCGCGTTAAGGGGGTCGAACACCGGACGAAAAGCGCCGCGTCCAGGACAACTCGAGGTATCGCGTACTTTCTCAGTTTATGGCCAGCAATATTGTTATGTTTTAGGACATTGTGGAATGAAGATAATGTCAGTACTATGTTATGATTGTACTGTATAATTAAATACAACCGTTGCTGAGTCTGCAGTCTGAACACTTTACCTCAGAGCGTCCGTTAACTGAATGAATTGAGAATATCACCTGAAAATCCAATAACATCAGCAATTTTCATTCAAGCAGCTGATTTCTGTGAATTAATGTAAAACTAAAATTATGTCGTAGCACATGTGAAGTCAGTATTTACATTAACGACAATTTGAGACAAATAAGTGTAAATGTAATATAAATCTATGTACATGGCGCTCTGTGGCGCTGCGGGATTTTGAACAAGGTCCGGAACCGGTGCTGGGCGCCGCCGGTGTGTGTACACTCATAGAGAATAATGTGTCTGAATATTAAATACGCTTCTCGTCCGGTGTGCGACCCCCTTTAGCCGCGGCTAGAGCGACCAGGCAACACAATAGTTGAGTTATGTTAACCAGCTGCGCTGTGCTTATCATATTATGAGAGTTAAAGAAGCGTGTCAAGTCTTCAAATTGTTGCTAACCTCTATTGCTATGTTTTCTCCAGGTAATTTTAAATGGACAGCTTTGTCGCTTATAAGCTAACTGAGTGGCGGATGTCTGAGCTGATAAAGAATTTTAGAGGTGAGCGTTTTACTCTTTAAAGGGATAGTTCACCCAAAAATGAAAATGTGATGTTTATCTGCTTACCCCTAGGGCATCCAAGATGTAGGTCACTTTGTTTCTTCAGGAGAACACAAATGATGATTTTTAACTCCAACCGTTGATGTCTGTCAGTCTTATAATGAAAGTCAATGGTCACACAATTTATAAGAGTCAATAAACACGCACAGACAAATCCAAATTAAACCCTGCTGCTCGTGACGACACATTGATGTGCTAAGACACGAAACGATCGGTTTGTGCGAGAAACCGAATTAGGTCCAACTGCGTTCAGCATTCGCTTGGTGATGTCTGATCGCGCTCTGACAATGGCAGTGATGTCTCGCTCTCATTGAAGTATATGTGCAAGACATCACTTCCGTTGTCAGAGCGCGATCAGACCTCACTAAACGAGTGCTGAACGCAGTTGGACATAGTGGTGTTTTAGAGGTAAAAAATGATATAAATACAGTTTGGTTTCTCGCATAAACCTATCGTTTTGTGTCTTAGGACATCAATGTGTCGTCACGAGCAGCAGGGTTTAATTTGGATTTGTCTATGCATGTTTATTGACTTATAAATTGTGTGACCATTGACTTTCATTATAAGACTGACAGACATCAACAGTTGGAGTTAAAAATCATCATTTGTGTTCTCCTGAAGAAACGAAGTGACCTACATCTTGGATGCCAGATAAACATAAAATTTTCATTTTTGGGTGAACTATCCCTTTAAATGTGTCAGTGCAAGATTTTGTGACAGTCACAACTTCTTCGACAGTGGGGAATGCATATCTATAATAACCCTTATAGTTCAAAGATACTTGTGCCTTGTCTTTATGCTGTTATGGATAATAATGGGTAGGGCTGCACGATGGGCATTTAATGGACAAAGCCGTAGATCACTGACAAGCCACGCAATATCGCGTTCATATCGCAGATGAATCGCCTTCGATAATGAACGCGATATTGCGTAGCTTGTCAGTGATCTACGGCTCTGTCTATTAAATGCCGCTCCATTTGAAAGCAGGTGATGGCGATTTAGCGGTAATCAGGGAACCGGCTTTACTGACGAAATGCGCGTGACAATCACATGCGATTAATCGTGCAGCCCTAATAATGGGCCTGATATTCACCTTTGCATTAATGTCATTATTACACTTGTTAATGAAAGAAAAGATGGACAGTATAGACTGTCATTCACACAAAATGGGTAATGCTGCAAAAGAACCACATTAGTTAACTAGCAAATTCATGTTTTTTTTTTTTTTTAATAAACTAAACAAAACAAAAAAACAACAGCATTCCCTTAAAAGTGATTATTTGTTAGCTTGATAATCAAAGAGTGTCTGGTGAGTGGTTCACAATTGTCTCGACTTATTAACAATACTCATGTTGTCTTGTTTTCTGTCTTTCAGGTGAAGACAGAGATGAGGAGGCATTTCTTCTCTTAGATGAGGACACTATCAAAAATCTTGTCCCTTAAATTCAATCCAGTTATTGAATGTTGTCAAATGTTTGAGAGAGAATGAGTTGTTTATTTTTCTATTTTTTCTAATGTCTAATGTTATTACAGTGTGACCTAAGATAAATAGGTCCAAGTGTGTAGAGTTTATGTAGAGTTTAATTTAATTTAATGCAATAAAAATGTAAAAGTGCTTGAAGTGTGTAAGTGCTTGAAGTTTTATTTTCTGAAATAAGGCATACTAGCATAGTAACCCAAGTTAGGTTATTTTTGACCTTTGACCTTTTGTTAAAAAGGGACCTACTAATTTCTGGGTTATTTCAACCCAGATATTGGGGTTGTTCTTTTGACCCAGAAGTTGGGTTATATTAACTACAATGTTGGGTTATTTTAACCCAACATTTGGGTCAGGTATTTAACCCAGAAGTTGGGTCAAAAAGAATAACCCATTTTTCTGGGTTGAAATAACCCAGAAATTAGTTGGTCCCTTTTTAACCCAGGATTTGGGTCAAAAATAACCCATTATGGGTTATTTTTGACCCAGGAGTTTTTAGTGTGTATATTAAGCTACATTTTGTTGTACGAGCAGCATTCAGTCAGTAACTTTTTCAGTCGGTCAGTTGGTTCTAAGCTGTATGTTTTTGATTCACTGAACAGAATTGACTAATTTGTTCAGGAATCACTACACTAGTTATGCTGTATGCTTTTGATTCACTAAAGGGCCAAATCATTAAAATCATTGATTTGGCAATCAGACTACGTTAGTCACGCTATAAGTTTCGTGCAGTATTCAGTAATGTTGTGTTACTGTACCGATAAGAAAGTACTTCAGTAAACTCTGTCATAGTATTTTAATACAGTACTCCATCCACACCAAAAAGTACATGTTAAAGAACTGGTTGGTTCTAATATTTTCTAAATATTTTCTGAACAAGAACCTATTTTCAGTTTCCAACACTGCTGTTAATGTGCATAATAGTATACTGGATACTGTCAGTCACATACATAGGTTACAAGATACCATCAATCATAAGTTACTCAAATGTTCAAAATATTGTCAAGTTATTAATTAAATTATTTTTTACCATTTACCTGAGCACACAACTCCTACATCCTGCTTGTGTTGACAGTCATGTTTTCCCCAGCCTGGAGAAGAGCAGCTCCACAGGGACGTCTCATTCCCCTCACACTCCACCTCATCCAGCCATATGGGTCCAGAACCAGGACCAAACCAGGCTGGTACCTGCTGGTTACTGAGGGCCACTCCACACTGCAGCTGTCTGCACACCACATGGGCATCTTTAATATCCCAGGAGTCATCACACACTGTCCCCCATGAGCCGCTGTGAAAAACCTCCAGCCTCCCTGCACAGTCTCCCCCAGAACCCACTAGCCTGATGGACCCGCCTGATATTCAGAGAAAGAGAAACACATTAGTGATCACTAACAACTGAAGAATCTGTCCAGATGTTGCTCTTCTCACCAAGGCAGGTGATTGACAGCTGTTGTGTGGAGCTGCACTTGAGAGTTCGTGGAGATCTGCAGTTCCCCAGATGAGCTTCACTCCCAGAGCACTGGAAGCCCGTCACACACTCATGACTGTGTTCAGGACTGGATGAAGAGGAGCCGGAGAAGTTCAGCACAGAGCCACAGCCCAGCTGTCTGCAGACCACAGAGGATTCAGTGAGACTCCAGGAGTCCAGCAGAACTCTCCTCCAGACCTGATGGATGGAAACTTCCACCTCCCCCTCACACTGTCTCTCTCCAGACAACCGCACCAGACCATCATGAACAGCCAGAGAGGAATCTGAGTGAAAGATGTGGCTTTTTATTAATATATTGCAGGGTAATTTATGTATTTAAAATGTTTTCAATAATATCCCCTCACTGGAGCAGATGACTCCAACATCTCGTCTATGAGAACATTCAGCTCGACTCCATGAAGAGATGGAACATTCTGAGAGTTTTGTTTCATTCCCGTCACAATCAAACACATCAGCCCAGATTTCTCCACTTCCCTCTCCAAACCAGTCTGATCCCACAACAGACACAGCAATCCCACAATTCAGCTGTCTACAGAGGACACTGGCAGCTCTCATATCCCAGCATGCATCACACACTGTGCCCCATTTACTGAAGTACTGACGTTCAACTCGACCAGAACAGATGTCAGGACCATTGACCAGTCTGAGGTCAGTGTAACCTGGACAAAGAACACAGAGCTTACTGAAACTGATCAAACCAAGAAGAAACTGATTAAATAATTACATTTAACTTTAACAATTAGATTTCTCTATATAAAGGCTGAACATTGACATTTTACCAGAACAAATCAGTCCCACATCGTTGTTGTGGGTGCAGTTTATATTATTTGAGGTTGATGATGGACAGCGTCGAATGTGTGATTCATTTCCTCTGCACTGAATCTCTTTTGATCCAATCTGACCCTTTCCTTTTCCAAAAGCATCTTCTCCCAGCACCTGTACAGGAGCCCCACAGTCCAGCTCTCGACACACAACCTCTGCATCCTGCTGGTCAAAGGCAGCAGCACACACTGAACCCCAGCCGCCAACAAGAAACATCTCCACTCTCCCAGAGCACAGGTGAGATCCGTCCACAAGTCTTGACCTTCCGTAGTTTATGGTGTCTGATTATATTTATACAACAGAGAAAACCATCTGTCATTATGATTATGATATGGACATAAAACAACAGTAAGTCCTTTAATTAATAATGGATTTTTGTAAAAGATGAAAGTAAATAGTTTATGCTAATCATCAAATAATTGCTTATGAATTGCTCTGAATATACAGCTCCAAAGTTGGGACATTTTGTAAAATTCAATAAAAACCACAATCTTTAATTTGTTAATTCTCTTGAATCTTTTTTAACTGACAAAAGTACAAAGAAATGATTTCTGATGTTTCCGCTGACCATCATAGTTGTATTTTGTAAATATAACAAATTTTAATTTTGATGCTGCAACACACTTAAAAAACTTTGGGACAGAGGCAAAATAATAGTGAAAAGATTATATAATATCCAAGTTACACTGTTTTTGAAACAGTTCACAATGAGCAGGTGAATTGGTAACAGGTGAGGGGATCGTGTTTGGGTGTAAAAGAGCTTCTTAGTCTTTGCAAGCAAAGATGGGTCATGGCTCTCCATTTTGTACCAAATTTCATGAGAGAATTGTCAAACAATTCAAAAATCACATTTCTCAATGCAAGATTGCAAAGTATTTATGTCTTTCACCATCTAGCATATATAATATTGTAAAAAGATTCAGGGTATCCAGAGAAATCTTGGGCAAGGTATAGGACACCTCAGTTGAATGTGCATGACCTTTGACCCCTCAGACAGCATTGCATTAGAAATCATCATTCTACTTTGTTAAATATAGCCACATGGGCTCAGGAATACTTTGGAAAACCTTTGTCACTTAACACAGCCTACTGCTGCATCAAGAAAAGCATCTTGAATTCCTGTTACACGAGGAGAAAGCTATACATCTGTTCAATGCAGAGATGGTGGTGAGTTCTCTAGGCCTGAGTTCATCTCAGATGATCTAAAATACAATGGGAATGTGCTACATGTGGTCAGACAAGTCCATGTTTAAGCTTGTTTTTGGAGAAAAAAAAAAAAGGGATGGCATTTTGAAAAAAATCAGGTTCTCAGTCCCAAAGACGAAAGTCCCATCCAGACTTTCATCAGCGACAGGTGCAAAATCAAACATCTGTCATGATATGAAGGAGCATCAGTGCAAACGGCATGAGTGACTTCATATGTGTGAAGAAATCATTGACATGGAGGAGTATATTGGGATTGTACAGAGACATAAACTGCCATTGAGATCACATGTTTCCTTGGAAGCAAGTCAACACCAGGCCTCATTCTGCACATGCTCAGAGTGGTTTCTAGACCATAGAAGTGCTGTGATTTACTGACTGCTGTTCAGATCTGTCTCTTATTGAAAATGTACGGCCATCATGAAGAGGAGAATCAGACAACGGTGACCACAAACTGTTGAGCAGATGTCTTGTATCAGGTGAGATTGGGTAAAAATGACACTTGCAAAATTGGAACAATTAGTATCCTCAATTCCCAAATGATTAAAATTGTAATTAAAAGGAAAGGTGATGTGACACAGCGGTAAACATGCCTCTGTCCCAAGTTTGTTTGGAGTGTGTTACATCATCATCAAAATCAAAATTTGTTTATACTTACAAAATACAATAAAGTTGTTCAGTGAAAAAATTGGAAATCTTTTCTTTGTACTTTTTGTCAGTTAAATAAAGGTTAAAGAGAATCAAAAAATCACAGATTCTTAATTTTATTGCATTTTACAAAATGTCCCAACTTTTCTGGAATTGGGGTTGTAAATTACACTGAATAGATCAGTGATGAATTAACAGAGTGATGTATGGAGCAGCTCACCTGAGCATCTGACTCCAGCATCTTCACTATGATCACAGTTATGAACACCCCATCCTCTTGATCCACAGTTCTTCAGTGTTGACTCTGATCCACTACAGCGCACAGCATCCATCCAGATTGGTCCTGATCCTCGTCCAAAGTGAGCCTTATTATCACCCAGAGCCGCTACAGCTTTTCCACATCCCAGCTCTCTACACACCACTGCAGCATCAGTCATATCCCAGCCATCATCACACACTGTTCCCCACTGACCAGCATGAAGAACCTCCACTCGACCAGCACAGGGACTGTTACCACCAACTAACCTAACAGTCTCCAAATCTGTACATGAAAGAGAGAGAGAGATTTAACCACAGCAGTAGTAGATTATCCTACAGTCATCTGGAAGGTGGAGAAATAGAAGATGTAAAAAAGTGAGTAAACAGAAATATTAAAAAAATATTTCAAACTGGAAACTAAAGCTGGGCATGAGTATAACGAACCGGTTGCCAAAAGCTCAAATCATTTATAAAATATAAATGATAACTAATGATCTAACGTCACAAGATCTTAGTTTCTACATATTACAAAGACTTCTATTCTTTAGTGGTCTAATGAAAACATAACTGCTTATTTAAACAAGTAAAACTTCATATATTTAGTCTTTTTTGTACTTACCAGATGTTGTTAGAGCGACTATAGAGGAGAGTAAAACGAGTGTCAGACATCCCTCCATCTTCTTCTGCT
>RJVU01073611.1:0-11805 GCA_003731715.1 Anabarilius grahami
TCTGATATCACATCAGCCATACAGTAGTCCACATTTGACCTACTGAACATTTTTTTGGCCCAAGAGCTCTTGATCTTGAACTTTCTATTCATACTGGTTGATTCACTCTAATGTTACTTCAGCCATATATGAACCTATTTTGACCTACTGAACAAATTTCTGGCAAATTAGTCCTCGATGATGAACTTTTTATACTAACCCATTGTCTCATGGGTTCATATATGTATCTGAAGTAACATCAGAATGAGTCAATACATGTATATAAAGTTCAAGATCGAGTACTTTTTGGGCCAGAAATATGTTCAGTAGGTCAATTATAGACTTCTATATGGCTGATGTGACATCAGAAGTCGTCAATAAGTATATATAAAAACTTCAATGTCGAATACTCTGTAGCCAGAAATATGTTCAGTCGGTCAAATATGGACTACTTTCTGGCTTATCTAACATCAGAGGGTGTTAATAAGTATGTACATGAAGTTCATGACTAATTTGCCAGAAATATGTTCAGTAGGTCTAATATGGACCTCTGTACGGGTGAAGAAACATCAGAGTGAAGCAATGAGTATGTATAAAAGTTTATGAGCAAGGGCTAATTTGCCAGCGATATGTCCAGTGTGTCTAATATGGATTCTGTGTGGGTGAAGTAACATCAGAAGTAGTCAATGATAAAGTATAAAAAGTTCAAAATTGAGAACTCTTTGGCCATAAATATGCCCATTAGGTCAAATATACAATACTCTATGGCTGAAGTAACATCAGAGTGAGGCATGTATTTAAAGCTCATGATCGTGGACTCTTGGGACAGAAAAAATGTAACCAGGCCTGATATGGACTTCTGTAGGGCTGAAATAAAACTAGAAGGAGTCGTTGGGCCAGAAATATGTTCAGTCGGTCAAACATGGACTACTGTGTGGCTTATCTAACATCTGATGGAGTCAATAAGAATGCATCGAGGACTCATTTGCCAGAAATACATTCAGTAGGTCTAATATGGACTTCAGTATGGGTGAAGTAACATCAGAAGGAGTCAATAGTAATGTATGTTCAAGTCAAGTACTCTTTGGCCAGAAATATGTCCTTTAGGTCAAATATGCAAAACTCTATGGCTAATATATCATCAGAAGGAGTCAATGAGTTAGTATAAAAAGTTCATCATCGAGGACTAATTTGCCAGAAATTTTGTTCAGTAGGTCAAAATAGGTTCATATATGGCTGAAGTAACATCAGAGTGAATCAATGAGTATGAATAGAAAGTTAATTGATCAAGTACACTTGGGTAAGATATATGTAAAGTAAGTCAAATATGGATTTGTGTACGGCTGAAGTAAGGAGTCAATGAGTATGTATAGAAAGTTCAAGATCAAGAGCTCTTGGGCCAAAAATATGTTCAGTAGGTCACATGTGGACTACTGTATGGCTGATGTGATATCAGAAGGCGTCAATGAGTATAAATCTCAATATTGAATACTCTTTGGCCAGAACTATGTTCAGAAGGTCAAACACTGACTACTGTCTAGCTGATGGTACATTAGATAATGTCAATGAGTATGTATAGGAAATTCATGATCGAGGGCTAATTTGTGAAAAATATGTCCATTAGGTCAAATATACTATACTCTATGGCTGAAGTAACATCAGAGTGAGGCATGTATGTAAAGCTCATGATCGTGGACTCTTGGGAAAGAAAAAAATTTAATCAGCCCTAATATGGACTTCTGTAGGGCTGAAATAAAATAGGAGTCAATGAGTCAGTATAGAACGTTCTTTGAACGAGGACTAAATTGCCAGAAATACGTTCAGTAGGTCTAATATGGTCTTCAGTATGGGTGAAGTAGCATTAGAAGGAATCAATAATAATGAATGAAAAGCTCAAGATTGAGTGCTTCTGGCCAGAAATATGACCTTTAGGTCAAATATGCAATATTCTATGGCTGACGTATCATCAGAAGGAGTCAATAACTGTGTATATAAAGTTCAAGATCGAGTACTCTTGGGCCAGAAATATGTTCAGTAGGTCAATTATAGACTTCTATATGGCTGATGTGACATCAGAAGTCGTCAATGAGTATATATAAAAACTTCAATGTCGAATACTCTGTAGCTAGAAATATTTTCAGTCGGTCAAATATGGACTACTGTCTGGCTTATCTAACATCAGATGGTGTTAATAAGTATGTACATGAAGCTCATGACTAATTTTCCAGAAATATGTTCAGTAGGTCAAATATGGACCTCTGTATGGGTGAAGAAACATCAGACTGAGGCAATGAGTATGTATAAAAAGATTATGAGCAAGGGCTAATTTGCCAGCGATATGTTCTGTAGCTCAAACATGGGCTCATGTATGGCTGAAGGAACATCAGAAGGAGTCAATAGTAATGTATGTTCAAGTCAAGAAATATGTGGCCAGAAATATGTCCTTTAGGTCAAATATGCAAAACTCTATGGCTAATATATCATCAGAAGGAGTCAATGAGTTTAGTATAAAAAGTTCATTATCGAGGACTAATTTTCCAGAAATTTGTTCAGTAGGTCAAAATAGGTTAATATATGGTTGAAGTAACATCAGAGTGAATCAATGAGTATGAATAGAAAGTTAATTGATCAAGTACACTTGAGTAAGATATATGTTCAGTAAATCAAATATGGATTTGTGTACGGCTAAAGTAACATTAGAAGGAGTCAATGAGTATGTATAGAAAGTTCAAGATCAAGAGCTCTTGGGCCAAAAATATTTTGTGTACGGCTGAAGTAAGGAGTCAATGAGTATGTATAAAAAGTTCATGAGCAAGGACTAATTTGCCAGCGGTATGTTCTGTAGCTCAAACATGGGCTCATGTATGGCTGAAGGAACATAAGAGTGAGGAAAAGAGTATGTATACAAAATTCATGATCGAGGACTCTTGGGACAAAAAATGTTGAATGAATTTGGACTTTTGTTTGGCTGAAATAAAATCAGAAGGAATCAATGAGTGTAAAGAACGTTCGAGAGCAGGCGCTCTTGGGCCAGAAATATGTTCTTTACATCAAATATGGACTACTGTCTGTCTGAAGTAACACCAGAAGGTGTCAATGAGTCTGTATAGAGATTTCATCATCAAGGACTAATTTGCCAGAAATTTGCTCAGTAGGTCAAAAATGGGTTCATATATGTGTCTGAAGTAACATCAGAATGAGTTGATGAGTATGTATAGAAAGTTCAGGATTGAGTACTCTTGGACCAGAAATACGTTCAGTAGGTCAAATATGGACTACTGTCTGTCTGATGTAACATCAGAAGGAGTCAATGAGTCAGTAAAGAAAGCTCATGATCGAGGACTCTTGGTTCAGAAATATGTTCAGTCGGTCAAATATGGACTACTGTGTGGCTTATCTAACATCTGATGGATTCAATAAGAATGCATCGAGGACTAATTTGCCAGAAATACATTCAGTAGGTCTAATATGGACTTCAGTATGGGTGAAGTAACATCAGAAGGAGTCAATAGTAATGTATGTTCAAGTCAAGTACTCTTTAGCCAGAAATATGTCCTTTAGGTCAAATATGCAAAACGTCTAAGGTTATGACTATAACCATAGTTCCCTGAGAAGGGAACGAGACACTGCGTCCAATAGGATCGCTTTGGGAACGCCGTCAGCGTGATTGCGTCTGATGCACGTATGTCAACTTAGCCAATGGCGAGAGTGAACGTCATGGGCGGGTGACGTCACGACCAGGAAAGGATAAATACACATCCGGCCAGACCGGCTTCAGCTAAACTGCCGAAGCAAATCGATCACAGGGATGCAGGGAGTATGGCAAAGGGACGCAGTGTCTCGTTCCCTTCTCAGGGAACTATGGTGATAGTCATAACCTGAGACGTTCCCTTTCGAGGGAACTCCACACTGCGTCCAATAGGATCGCTTTGGGAACGATATACCAAAACGCCATAATACCAAAATGCCTGTTGTGTGAAACTGTGGCACACTCATGACAGAAGCACTGAGGAACCTGGAGCTGCGTCCAGGTCAAGATCGTAGTATCTGACAAAGGTGAGTGGCGAGGACCAACCGGCCGCGTCACAGACTTCTTTAAGGGAAACTCCAGAAATCAAGGCCTTGGAGGCCGCCATACTCCTCGTAGAGTGAGCTCTGACAGCTAAAGGGCATTGCTGGCCAGAAAACTCATAAGCCAATGAAATAGCCTCGACTAACCACTTGCTCATTGTCTGTTTGGACGCAGGGCGACCCCTGTTATGTGGCCCAAAACAGACAAACAGTTGATCCGCTTTTCTCCACAGGGCAGCTCTGTGGACATAAGCGTCCAGTGCTCGCACTGGACATACAAGGTTCAACTTTTCCTGGTCCGAGTTCTCAAATGGAGGAGGACAGAGAGCCTGCAGCACTATAGGCCGTGGAACATTGGTCAGTACTTTCGGGATATACCCTACTCTAGGGTAAAGGAAAGCCTTGACCATCCCCGGTGCAAATTCCAAGCACGTGGGGGATATAGATAGGGCCTGAAGGTCTCCTACTCTCTTTAAGGAGGACATGGCAAGAAGGTAAACAGTTTTTAGAGTCAGAAGCTTTTCTGAGATGGTATCCAGTGGCTCAAACGGAGCCGATGATAAACTTTCCAACACGATAGCCAAATCCCAAGCAGGAACTCTAGTGCGCACTGTAGGCCTCAGCCTCAGGGTGCCACGCAGGAAACGGATTACTAATGGGTTCTTCCCCACAGTGGTACCATCCACATGGGCATGGTAAGCCGAAATAGTAGACACATACACTTTTAGTGTAGAAGGGGTCAACCAAGAAGAGAAACGATCTTGTAGAAAATCTAGCACTGAACCAATAGGGCAGTTAACTGGATCTAGCTGTCGTTCTTGACACCAAGAAGTGAACACTTTCCACTTCAGGGCATAAAGTTTCCTGGTGGAGGGAGCTCTGGAGCTAAGGATGGTCTCTACAACCTCAGTTGAGAGACCAGATTCTATGAGCTTGGCCCCCTCAGAGGCCAAACCCACAGGTTCCACATTTCTGGGCGGGGGTGAAATATCGAGCCCTCCGCCTGAGATAGAAGATCCCTCCTGATCGGAATCTTCCAAGGTGAGCCATCGAGCAGAGCTACAAGGTCCGAGAACCAAATCCGGCTCGGCCAGTAAGGTGCTACTAGCAGTAGACTTATCCCTTCCCGGCGAATTTTCTCCAGAACTCCCTGGAGCAGAACAACTGGGGGAAACGCGTACAGACGCAGCCTCGGCCACGTCTGTACCATGGCATCCAGTCCCAGAGGAGCTGGATGCGTCAGGGAGAACCAAAGTGGACAGTGCGTCGTATCCTGAGACGCAAACAGATCCACCTCTGCTTGGCCATATATCTCCCAAATGAGCTTCACCACCTCTGGGTGAAGTCTCCATTCCCCTGGCCTCAGCCCCTGTCTCGACAGGATGTCTGCTCCTATATTCTGGGTCCCCGGGATATAGATTGCCCTCAAGGAGAGTAACTTCCCCAGGGACCACAGGAGGATCTGGTGCGCCAGTTTGAATAGTGGACGCGAACGCAGACCCCCCTGTCGATTTATATAAGAGACCACCGATGTGTTGTCTGTCCGGATCAACACATGATGGCCTCTCAGGTCTGGGAGGAAGAACTTCAACGCATTGAAGACAGCCATCATCTCCAGGCAATTTATGTGCCACGAGAGCTGATGGTCCCTCCACAGACCCTGAGCAGAGCGGCCTTCCATTACCGCTCCCCAGCCTGTGAGAGAAGCATCTGTCGTGAGAGTAACTCGACGACACTGAGCTCCTAACACAGGTCCCTGGGACAGGAACCAATTTTTCTTCCATATAACCAAGGCGCGGAAACACCGCCGCGTGATCTTGATCATACGAAAAGGGTTCCCCCTCGGGGAAAACCCTTTGGTCCTGAGCCACCACTGTAAGGGTCTCATGTACAGCAGGCCAAAAGGTATCACGTTGGACGCTGCTGCCATCAGACCCAACAGTTTTTGAAACTGTTTCACAGTGAGTGACTGGCCTAGCCTTACTCTTTTCACGACTGATAGAATAGCAGTGATGCGAGCGGGTGAAAGACATGCCCGCATCAACACTGAATCCCAAACCACGCCCAGAAAAGTGGTCCTCTGTACTGGAGAAAGCACACTCTTTTTGGCATTCAGTCTCATCCCCAACTTTTGGATATGAGCGAGGACAAAACTGAATCCTGTACCCTTTCTCTATCGTTTGCAGGACCCATAGCGATTTGGTAGAAGCTTCCACTCTGCCAGAAAATCTACTAAGGGAACCAGCCTCTCGAGACTGGTCTCTGATGTATTTAACACAGCCATCTAGGTGACCTGAAGCATATTGGCAGGAACTAACCGATTTGACTGTATTTTTGACCTCCTCAGAGGCTGCGAGTGTGACGCAGCGTCTTGTGGACGCTGGGTCACGAGCTCGCTGGAAATTGCTGCGCCCCGAAGCACCGAGGGTGGCGGGGTTGGCAGAACGGTCCCCTGAGGGCAACGAAGTGGAGTGGGCACCGTATAATGAGGTGAACACCGCTCCACACCGCGGGGGGCCGCCCTCAGAGACCTGACACCAGTGGCGTCAGGACTACTAGCGGTCTCCTTGGTGGCTCTGAGAGACAAATCTGTGGCTCGTCGCAGTTCGCGAACTGCGTCAGGGCCTATTCCTTCACCGCCATCCAAATCCCTCAGCAGGTCGGCTTGATATGCTTGCAATATGCTCATAGTATGTAAGCAAGCACCAGCCTGACCTGCCGCCGTATATGCTTTCCCAACTAACCCTGATGTGGTCTTTAATGGCTTAGTGGGAAGCGTAGGGGCCTTCATGGACGATGCTGAAGCAGGGGACAGATAGCTCGCAAGCGTCTGCTCCACCCTTGGCACCGCCCCATAACCATAATCTTTCAGCCCTCTTATATCACTGTATGTTTTAACTTGAGGGCTGAACAAACGTGCAGAATATGGTTTCTTCCACGATCTACACAGCTCACTATGCAAATCAGGAAAAAAAGGAAGACCCCGTGGTGAAGGTGATACATTTGATGAGAGAAAACGCTCGTCTAACTTGCTTTTCGGACGAGCGCCTTGTTTCTCGGCCAGCCATTCAATATTTAATTTGGCAACGGCGCGAGTTATCACCTCCACCAGCTCCTCATATGCAGGGGAAAGAGATGGCGAATCATCTTCCCCCATTCCGACGCTCAACACATCCACCTCCTCAGAACTGGAGTGTTGAAACGACGGGCTCTCCCCCCGGGCGGAAGAAACCGCAGCGCGGGCTTCCGAACCCAGAGATTGAGCGACAGATCTCCCGGGTGAGGGCAGAGAAAGAGCGCTCACGCCCGTCTCCAACCCCTCCGCGAGATCCATCTGCGATCCCCATGATGTCTTTCTCCGCTGTGCCTCGGCAGCAGTGGGTCCAGAACCAGAGGGAACGCTAGCCTGATCACCCTTCTCAAAGAGTGACAGGCGGGAGCGGAGCGTGCAAAGCGGCAGCCTCTCGCAATGCTCACAGTCAGCCCCCTCGAAGGCTGCCAGAGCATGCTCCACTCCCAAACACATCACACACAAATCATGTGAAACTCCACCCGTAAGGAAGCGGGGACACGGAGGAGTACACTGTTTAAATGAGGATGTGTTCGCCATGACTGTGAAATATGCTTCTGTATAATATAACTTGACAGACAACAATAAATAAGACACACAGTTTGACACAGAATGCTTTGCTGAGGCAGTAAAGCTGAAGCCGGTCTGGCCGGATGTGTATTTATCCATTCCTGGTCGTGACGTCACCCGCCCGTGACGTTCACTCTCGCCATTGGCTAAGTTGACATACGTGCATCAGACGCAATCACGCTGACGGCGTTCCCAAAGCGATCCCATTGGACGCAGTGTGGAGTTCCCTCGAAAGGGAACTCTATGGCTAATATATCATCAGAAGTAGTCAATGAGTATAAATCTCAATATTGAATACTCTTTGGCCAGAACTATGTTCAGAAGGTCAAACACTGACTACTGTCTAGCTGATGGTACATTAGATAATGTCAATGAGTATGTATAGAAAATTCATGATCGAGGGCTAATTTGTGAAAAATATGTCCATTAGGTCAAATATACAATACTCTATGGCTGAAGTAACATCAGAGTGAGGCATGTATGTAAAGCTCATGATCGTGGACTCTTGGGAAAGAAAAAATTTAATCAGCCCTAATATGGACTTCTGTAGGGCTGAAATAAAATAGGAGTCAATGAGTCAGTATAGAACGTTCTTTGAACGAGGACTAAATTGCCAGAAATACGTTCAGTAGGTCTAATATGGTCTTCAGTATGGGTGAAGTAGCATTAGAAGGAATCAATAATAAAGAATGAAAAGCTCAAGATTGAGTGCTTCTGGCCAGAAATATGACCTTTAGGTCAAATATGCAATATTCAATGGCTGACGTATCATCAGAAGGAGTCAATAACTGTGTATATAAAGTTCAAGATCGAGTACTCTTGGGCCAGAAATATGTTCAGTAGGTCAATTATAGACTTCTATATGGCTGATGTGACATCAGAAGTCGTCAATGAGTATATATAAAAACTTCAATGTCGAATACTCTGTAGCTAGAAATATGTTCAGTCGGTCAAATATGGACTACTGTCTGGCTTATCTAACATCAGATGGTGTTAATAAGTATGTACATGAAGTTCATGACTAATTTTCCAGAAATATGTTCAGTAGGTCTAATATGGACCTCTGTATGGGTGAAGAAACATCAGAGTGAGGCAATGAGTATGTATAAAAAGATTATGAGCAACGGCTAATTTGCCAGCGATATGTTCTGTAGCTCAAACATGGGCTCATGTATGGCTGAAGGAACATCAGAAGGAGTCAATAGTAATGTATGTTCAAGTCAAGTACTCTTTGGCCAGAAATATGTCCTTTAGGTCAAATATGCAAAACTCTATGGCTAATATATCATCAGAAGGAGTCAATGAGTTTAGTATAAAAAGTTCATTATCGAGGACTAATTTTCCAGAAATTTGTTCAGTAGGTCAAAATAGGTTAATATATGGCTGAAGTAACATCAGAGTGAATGAATGAGTATGAATAGAAAGTTAATTGATCAAGTACACTTGAGTAAGATATATGTTCAGTAAATCAAATATGGATTTGTGTACGGCTAAAGTAACATTAGAAGGAGTCAATGAGTATGTATAGAAAGTTCAAGATCAAGAGCTCTTGGGCCAAAAATATTTTGTGTACGGCTGAAGTAAGGAGTCAATGAGTATGTATAAAAAGTTTATGAGCAAGGACTAATTTGCCATCGATATGTTCTGTAGCTCAAACATGGACTCATGTATGGCTGAAGGAACATAAGAGTGAGGAAAAGAGTATGTATACAAAATTCATGATCGAGGACTCTTGGGACAAAAAATGTTGAATGAATTCGGACTTTTGTTTGGCTGAAATAAAATCAGAAGGAATCAATGAGTATGTAAAGAAAGTTCGAGAGCAGGCGCTCTTGGGCCAGAAATATGTTCTTTACATCAAATATGGACTACTGTCTGTCTGATGTAACACCAGAAGGTGTCAATGAGTCTGTATAGAGATTTCATCATCAAGGACTAATTTGCCAGAAATTTGCTCAGTAGGTCAAAAATGGGTTCATATATGTGTCTGAAGTAACATCAGAATGAGTCGATGAGTATGTATAGAAAGTTCAGGATTGGGTACTCTTGGACCAGAAATACGTTCAGTAGGTCAAATATGGACTACTGTCTGTCTGATGTAACATCAGAAGGAGTCAATGAGTCAGTAAAGAAAGCTCTTGATCGAGGACTCTTGGGCCAGAAATATGTTCAGTCGGTCAAATATGGACTACTGTGTGGCTTATCTAACATCTGATGGAGTCAATAAGAATGCATCGAGGACTAATTTGCCAGAAATACATTCAGTAGGTCTAATATGGACTTCAGTATGGGTGAAGTAACATCAGAAGGAGTCAATAGTAATGTATGTTCAAGTCAAGTACTCTTTAGCCAGAAATATGTCCTTTAGGTCAAATATGCAAAACTCTATGGCTAATATATCATCAGAAGGAGTCAATGAGTATGTATAGAAAGTTCAAGATCAAGAGCTCTTGGGCCAAAAATATGTTCAGTAGGTCAAATGTGGACACTGACTACTGTGTAGCTGATGGTACATCAGATAATGTCAATGAGTATGTATAGAAAATTCATGATCGAGGGCTAATTTGTGAAAAATATGTCCATTAGGTCAAACATACAATACTCTATGGCTGAAGTAACATCAGAGTGAGGCATGTATATAAAGCTCATGATCGTGGACTCTTGGGAAAGAAAAAAAATAATCAGTCCTAATATGGACTTCTGTAGGGCTGAAATAAAATAGGAGTCAATGAGTCAGTGTAGAACATTCTTGATCGAGGACTAATTTGCTAGAAATACGTTCAGTAGGTCTAATATGGAATTCAGTATGGGTGAAGTAACATCAGAAGGAGTCAATAGTAATGTATGTTCAAGTCAAGTACTCTTTGGCCAGAAATATGTCCTTTAGGTCAAATATGCAAAACTCTATGGCTAATATATCATCAGAAGGAGTCAATGAGTATGTAAAGAAAGTTCGAGATCAGGCGCTCTAGGGCCAGAAATATGTTCTTTACGCCAAATATGGACTACTGTCTGTCTGATGTAACACCAGAAGGTGTCAATGAGTCTGTATAGAGATTTCATCATCAAGGACTAATTTGCCAGAAATTTGCTCAGTAGGTCAAAAATGGGTTCATATATGTGTCTGAAGTAACATCAGAATGAATCAATGAGTATGTATAGAAAGTTCAGGATTGAGTACTCTTGGAGCCGAAATATGTTCAGTAGGTCAAATATGGACTACTGTCTGTCTGATGTAACATCAGAAGGAGTCAATGAGTCAGTAAAGAAAGCTCATGATCGAGGACTAATTTGCCAGAAATATGTCCAGTGGGTCTAATATGGATTCTGTGTGGGTGAAGTAACATCAGAAGGAGTCAATGATAATGTATAAAAAGTTCAAAATCGAGAACTCTTTGGCCACAAATATGCCCATTATGTCAAATATGCAATACTCTATGGCTGAAGTAACCTCAGAGTGAGGCATGTATATAAAGTTCATGATCGAGGACTCTTGGCCAGAAATATGTTCAGTCGGTCAAATATGGACTACTGTGTGGCTTATCTAACATTCAGATGGAGTCAATAAGAATGCATCGAGGACTAATTTGCCAGAAATACATTCAGTAGGTCTAATATGGACTTCAGTATGGGTGAAGTAACATCAGAAGGAGTCAACAGTAATGCATGTTCAAGTCAAGTACTCTGTGGCCAGAAATATGTCCTTTAGGTCAAATATGCAAAACTCTGTGGTTTATGTATCATCAGAAGGAGTCAATGAGTTAGTATGAAAAGTTCATCATCGAGGACTAATTTGCCAGAAATACGTTCAGTAGGTATAATATGGACTTCAGTATAGGTGAAGTAACCCATTGGGTATGGGTATACATACTCATTGACATGTTACTTCAGCCATAGAGTATTGTATATTTGACCTAATGGACATATTTTTCACAAATTAGCCCTCGATCATGAATTTTCTATACACACTTATTGACTCCTTGTGATGATACGTTAGCCATAGAGTATTGCATATTTGACCTAAAGGTCATATTTCTGGCCAAAAGCACTCAATCTTGAGCTTTTCATACATTATTATTGATTGCTTCTGATGTTACTTCACCCATAGAGTATTG
>RJVU01074447.1:0-11829 GCA_003731715.1 Anabarilius grahami
TTAAAGTTTTTTAGGAGGACTTTACTGCGTAGAATGTAGAGTGGTTCATACACTCTAAAAAATGCTGGGTTAAAAAAACCCAAGCTGGGTAAAATATGGACAAACCCAGCAGGTTGGGTTAAAAGGCACCTATTATGCCCTCTTTCACATGATGTAATATAAGTCTCTGGTCTGGTCAAGTTTCAGCTTAAAATACCCCACAAATTTGCCCCTATTTGGGGGTGAGCAAAAACACGCCTTTTACTATATTACTATATTGCTGGCTAAAAAAATATTTCCAAAATTGGTTGAAAAAAATGGCTGGGTGAAAACAACCCAATCCCTGGTTTTGTCCATATTTAACCCAGCAGTTTTTAGAGTGTAAAAATGAAGTTTAAAGAATTTTTTTGTCATTCAAATATTTTCTATTATTAAAATTATATATATGTATTTGTGTTTTATAAACGTCACAACACAAGAATGCTGTTTGTAAAAGTTTATTTGAGCTGGTGTTGTTGAATTACAGGTTACAAAATGCTTTATAGTCAACTTTTAGTTTTTCTTTAAGAATAAACCATATTTTATTTCATTGAGACATTATATATATATATATTACACACTCACAATCATTTTAAACAAGTAATTTGTAAAGATATGACTAGAAACAGGAGTAAGTAGAAGAAAGTATCCCCACCACCAGAATCCCAAGATCCCATGAAATCAGCTGATGTGATTGTGCTTTACTTTGATTTTCTTTTAAATAGTCAATATGATTTTTGCCAAATCCTTGAATCATGATCTTTTAATGTCTAGTTGACTGTAAGTGTGTTTGATTGAACAGTCTGTGTTAAAATATTGAGCCATTTTTCCAGAAGAGAATGACTGCAATTTTCAAATGTTTCTAAAAGCCACAGATGAAAACTCATTTTGATTTCATGGGGTCTTTAAAACATATATAGTGCACATTAGTATTTTAATAGAATGTTACACTGGTATTAAAAAGATTCATATGATACTCTTCAGTTAGAGAAATTAATGTCATTGTACTGATATATAAGCACATTATCTGAAGAAAACAGAACAAAAAGTGTTTGCCAATTAAAAAAGATGTGCCAGTCGTGAAAGAACAGCACAAACGAATCCTTCACTCTTAATTTCTGCTGCAGATGAAGTTGAGTTTGTGAGTTTCAGGAAGGCTGATCCAGCGCTGATCTCCTCCAGACTGAACTGCTCCTTTTCTCTTCTCAAGGCTGCAGTCTTCCGGTTCTACTCCGTTCCCTGGAGCCCAGTTCTGATAGCACACGATCTCTCCGCTCAACCAGATCCACATGTTCATGCTGCAGTAGTTGTGTAAACCCAACCACACCGCCTCAGTAGACGCCTGTTTAACCACATTCATCACACGACGCTGAATCTCTTCTGAATGAACCGAGACCAGATCCACATGATTCTGTCTGCAGTATCTCAGAGCTTCAGACCACGTCAGCTTCTCTTTGATCAGAATCAGTTTATCTGGACACAAAACAAACCACAAGCAGAAACTAGAGAGAGACTGATCAAAAACAACATGCAGAACAAACACGTTTTGTGAACTTTAAGATATCTGGAGGTGATGGATGGATTGTGTGTGTTTGTGAGGATCTGCTCACCTTCATGACACACAAAAGGATTTTGATTACTGCAAGGGACGTCATTCCATTGTCTCGGAGCAAGATGAATGATCACTGCACAGTTTCCATCATTACTAGGTTCATCAGACCTCCAGTATCTGAATGAGGAGTTACTCTGATCTGACCACTGCCATGAGTCTCTGAACAGACCGATCCAGACATCACCAGATATGTGACTATCATTGATGAACTTCTGAAGCTGTTGATTCTCATTCAGGTTCCTCACACTGACCAGATCAATGTGATTCTCTCTGCAGTAACTCTGAGCATCTCTCCACTTCATCGTCTGATTGACAAAGACGAGTCCTGTGCTCACTTTAAGAAATACAATAATAATAAAAAAAGTTCATTATTCTCACACTGTTTTATGGTTTGATGAACAGGAGCAGCAGTGGAAACATCAGAAACACGTGTCATTCAAAGACTGTTTCTACAGCTGATGATATATTGAATCTTCTCAATATCTTCAGGATTATTTTAAAGATTTAACATGAAGTAACATTTGTGATCATCATGATGATTTTAAAAAGTAGCATAATAATTTTGGTAATAGCGACACCTACAGGTGAACAGGATGAGTGTTAGTTTAAACCTGTCATCAGAGTGGAAACAGTACTGAAAAAATATACTCAAGTAAAATTAACATTATTTTCCACATGTAGTGTGAGTAGAGAAAAATGTACTTGTCCAAAGAAATACTAGAGTAAGAATAAAAGAGTATCTTATTTAAAAGTCTCATGATGAAGTGAGAACTGAGCTGTGGATTCGACCCGCTTATAATAAACACTGAACACTGTGATTAAAAATGAAGAAAACAGTGTAAATACTGATGAAGATAAAAGAGTTCAGATTAATTTGCAGCATTTTTCAGATATCTGAAAGGAGGAATATTGATGATGAGAGAAATAATACATCTCTGATCTGTTTTACTTGTTTGGAATCAAATAATTCATTTACTTTAATTATTATTATTGGAACAGATAAGGGGTTTGTGGTGGTTTTGTAATCTGGTCTAGTATAAATAAAGTTTGTGTATTGTTCTTTTTAAAATTTTATTTATTAAAATTATTTTACACATAAATAGCCTAAAATTGGACATATTTAAAACATTTACACATTTTGTCTACAAAACTTCTGGATTTATATATTTTTCTCACTTAAGATATGCAAATGTACAGAGCCCCTAAAGGGACATGGTGGTGGAAAAAATTTGGGATGGGAGGAGAAAAATACTTTTCAAAATCTTTTGCGTTCTCTGACAAAACCTGTTGTGAGTTCAGACAAACACTTCCTGTTTAATTTCCCTCAGGCAGTGGTTCAGACAGCTCTGTACGTTAACAATGGAGCAGTTAATAGAGTTTGATTCTGAACTGAGACTTAAATATAAAGAATTATGTTCAGTGTTCAGTTCAAGACACGGTTTGACGTCAGTGAAAGACACCTGAACGGATAAGTTCAGCAAAGTTGGCAACATATTCAGATTTCCTGGATCAATAACTTGTGAGCTAAACTTTCTCTTTTCAATCGTAGACAACGAGCTACAACCTAATTTTCCTCAAAACGAGTCTTCCTCCACTCTGTTAATACACTGATCTCTCCCTGCGTTCCATTCAGAAGGGCTCATCCCTCTGCTCTAATCCCTTCAAAGGGTTTACCCTCCGGAGTCAGAGCTTCGAAGGGATGAAGGGTGTAGGGGTCAAAAAAACTCTTTTTTTGGAGCACACTTCTGCGTCATCTTAACAAGACAATCAAAGAGGAGTAGATTGTTCAAGCTGCGCCCTTTGTTTAATGTTAGTTTATTTATTTATTTAATTTTGGTTTATCGCACCGTATTGTATATTGTATCTATGAATTTTAAACATTTGAATGGACTGATAAAGGGAGCTGTAAAGTATTTTTGTTGAAGTACAATGTCGTTTTGACCATAATAATGTACCAAATCTAACTCGTATAAATATTACAGTAGTATAGAAAAATACTATATATACATTTATAGGTAAAATCGAACTCTGAGCCTCCTGTACCCATTCTGTGACGTCAAAAAACTTCTCTGTGCAAAGGATCATGGGGGCCCGAAGTGTCCATCAGTTGTACCCTTTGAAATCCTTCATTCTGAAGGGCCCTTTGAAGTGACCAGTTTTGAGCACTTCGGTTTGGAACGACCTTTCATATGGCGGCTATGATTATTTTCACTAAGAAGTGCCCTTCGGAGGGCGATATATCCCGTTTGGAACGCACCGTCTATGTGCAGGAGCTGAAGGGACCGTCTGCAAAGTGCAAAACCTGAAAAGCGTTACTACAAAAATGTTGTACACTTGTTGAACACCAGGCATGTGCACACATAGACATAGACATGTCTGAACCACTGCCAGAGAGAAATTAAACAGGAAGTGTTTGTCTGAACTCACAACAGGGTTTGTCAGAGAAAGCAAAAGATTTGAAAAATACTTTTTCCTCCCATCCCAAATGTTTTCCACAACCATGTCCCTTTAGGGGCTCTGTACAAATGAAATAAATGATTTAGGCAACATAATTAGCGTACCTGAAAAAAAATAAAAATAAAATTGTGTTGTTTAAACTCTGATAAATCATTGCATATGCACCTGCATCACACGTCATCAGAGCGTTCCATAAGGTTATACAGAGTTAGACAGACTTCAGTCACCGAGAGCCAAAAACAAACAGCAGCGCCTTCAACAGTTCCTCCTGAACCAAAACAATGAGCTCCTGCTGCGTTCACTCCATGAGTAACTATAATTATGAGATGGAAACCCGTGAGGTTCTACCTGAAGCGTTTCTATTTCAACACAATCGACACAAAAATAAATCTGCAGCAGTCAGGTGGAACAAGTAAAGCTCTGTAAGTTGTTTGTGTTCATTATTATTGTAATGTTCTGTGCTTTGAGCAATAACATTTCTAGCTGGGGTGATCTCACATTGTGACCACAGTATGAGCACACAGTGAGAGCGCTGTGAGGTTACACTTTTACATCACTGAGAGACAAACTGTTGACTGGGTGTGATGTTGGTGGTGCTGACCCTTTGTGATGAACATATATTTAACATTAAAGGTGCTACAGAGGATGTTTTGTTTTATAAATTTTTGCAATATTACTTGAAACTGTCTTTACTAACTGATAAAAGACTATTTATTAGGTGCACTGAAAGGAATATTATTAATATACATTGTGACGAGCAGGGCGGGCGAGAGCTGTGAGGGAACGGCGCGAGGCCGGTGACGCGAGTGTTAATGATCGTCACCTGCGAGGCGCACCGGCCTCGAGTCTCTCATGGAGGAGCTCCGGGAGCATAAAAGGAGGAGCGACGACAGTGAAGGACGCGAGAGGACCAGGCCTGGACTTTACGTTATGTTTTATTATGTTTGTGTGGCCGGCAGACGTCCGCGAGGGTACTTTCGTTTTGTTTGTTTATTTTGAGATTAAAATTTTGTTGAATGTTCGCCGGTTCCCGCCTCCTTCTTCCCACATCTACGAACCGTGTTACATACATCATCTGTGCACGAGGTAGGGCCTTAAAAACATCAGCCAATCGTTTACGCGATCATCGCGTAAACGATTGGCCCTCTGGCTTGTCAATCACTGCCATGACGTTCCTTGTGAGATACGCACAGCTGCGCGTTCCAGTAACTTTCCACACTCCACAGGCGCCGCATGCAATGTTTTTGTCAGGAGACAGGAGTAACAACTGCAGATTATGAGTTACCTGCGGTGAGTCCGACATAATTAATCCACTAAGTGTGTGCGCGGCTTTAAGTTTATGAATGTAAATTGATACTTATGACTGATCGCGCTCAAACGCGTCCAGTCAGAGCCAGTTGCGTTCAGTCTGCGATTACAGTCGGTGTTCAAATTCCATGTGAAAGTATATAAATCTGCTTTAGGAGCAGGAAACAATCGCTGTATGTTGAGCACAGTCTTAGAATGTTTTAGCTAGTCGTTAAATGTGTGCCCGGCTTAATAACACAGCGAATGCCGGCGGTAAACACTCGTGTTCCTATACTCGTGCCCTCGAAATGGAGGGGGGTTGTTCTTACGCATGCGCTCATTAAAAATAATCAGTAGACGAAAAGATCCTCTGTACCACCTTTAAGGCATCAGTTGAAGCATGTTTTTTCTAATCAGACCTAAATGTTCTGGAGTCGTTATATTTGGTATATGGTGCATCTATAAATGAATGGTTGTAATTTTAAAAAGTTTAACTCACTGTTGTTGCAGATGAAATGACAATTTTTACTACATGACAAATCATTCCATTGTCCATTCCTCATCACAGCACACTCCTCATTTGTGCCATGAGGTTGTTGAGATCCCCAGTTCTGATAGAGCACAGGATCACCTGAAGACCAGTGCCATTCATCAACACCCGTCTTCTGCAGCCCAGTCCAGACATAGTCACGACGTTCATCAATCACACTCTTCACCTCGTTCATGTCGTTCATGTTGTCAACGGTGGCCAGATCTGTGTAATTCTCTCTGCAGTATCTCTGAGCTTCAGTCCAGGTCTTCGTCACGTTTATAAAGTGATACTGTCGCTGAACACATTCAGATACGGAGCAGAGAGCTGTGAAAGAGAGGGTTTGATTTAATGCTTTTTATATCAGAGTCAAACCTGATGAAACTATAAACCATCAATAAAACAACAAACGCACTCACCAATAAGAAGAAGAATGAAATATAGAGTTTGCTCCATTTCTGAGGAAGAAACACATTAAAAAACTCAGATAATCCCATATTCATCTTGGAGTAAAACATGATCATGTAATTTAAAAAATAGCAGAAAAACAAAATTCACAATCATTCAGACAATATTAACATCTCAAAGTCTAGTTGTGTTTGAAGAATGAACATGTGAGTTGTTCTTACTTTAGAGGTCGTGTGTTTCTGTCCTGAGTCTGATGTTTCTGTCTGCAGCTTTAAACAGTGTGATTATTATATCTGCTCTCATCCCTCATTCAGAACATCATTTCACATCATTTGTTTATTTCTCAAAAACCCCCATATCATATTCACTTCCTCTATATTTGTGTATTTGTCCACCTCTGTCCCTTTATTTGCATGTTGACATCTGTGTCTGTCAGTATTAGTCTATATTAATATGGACCTCAATCACAAATTATCACAATTTATATTTTAACATTCACAGATAATGCATGTTTTTTTCTAATCAGAAGTAAATGTTCTGGAATCGATATATTTAGTATATGGTGCATCTATAAATGAATGGTTGTAATTTTAAAGAGCTGAACTCATGTTTCATCCTTCTCATCTTCATGTATGGGACTGTCCACCCACACTTGTGCTTGACCATTTGTCTACTTGACATTTTTTCTTGTATTTGGCTGAAGTGTTCAAATGAAGACCACAAGTGTGTGTAGAATATTTGATCACCCAACGGGACACACTTACAGTGTTGTTAAAATGGATGAAAATCAACAAAGACTTTTGCTTGTCTGTATCAACTCCCTCCAGGATGTGTGTACATCAGGGCTAACTGTGACTGTCACACCTTTAGTACGGTGGAGGAAGCTGTAATCTGCTGATTGGTCAGTTTGAATGTCTCACATTTGGGTTTCAGTCACATGATCAAGGAAGGAATAAGAGAAGATTGTAACGGTTTTCTCTTTTTATTGGGGCCTGTTCTTTGCCTCTCTTTTAACTATTAAAGTGTAACTGTATAGCCAGATATTGTCATATTAGTAATCATATTATATCTAAACAAGATGTGGACAAAAATCCACCACACTAAAAGAATGCAATCGCAATGCACAGATTTAACATTACAAATCAATGCATATCATGAAACAGCTCTATAAACCTACATTTTGTTTAGATATAATATGATTACTTGGGAATGTCATTGTTGTATCGCCAGAAGGAATCGCGTCACACACTAGGATTTTGTGAATCGCTGCCACTGGTAGACCATCTGTTGAATGCGAACACACATTTCTTTCTCTTTGACTGGAGTCTCAAACAGAGCTCTTAAAGCTCTCAGTAACCAGTGTCACCTGACTTCACTAATGAACTCAACCCTCATTGTTCAGTTCAAACAGGGTAGTTACACCATGTAGATTTAAATCAATGATTAGACTGGATTAAATCTGGTCAGTAAGTGGAGTTGTTTAGTCCTCTTCTGCTGAAATCTTGAGAGATTTACCCACGGTTTCACAGACAAGGCTTAAGCTAGTCCTAGACTAAAATGCATGTTTGAGCTGTTTTAAAGCTGCAGTAGGTAACTTTTGTAAAAATGTATTTTTTACATATTTGTTAAACCTGTCATTATGTCCTGACAGTAGAATATGAGACAGATAATCTGTGAAAAAATCAAGCTCCTCAGGCTCCTCCCAGTGGTCCTATTGCCATTTGCAGAAATACACCGCTCCCGGTAAGAAACAACCAATCAGAGCCAGGAGGAGTGTCTTAGCAGTGTCAATCAAGCTCGTGTGTGCGCTGATCACACCCCTCTCATGCACAGCGCGTACAGGCGTTCAAATTCAAGATTACCGGTGTGCCGCAGCTTTGCTTATGGCGGACAAACAATCCAAACTGCCAATTCCTCGAGTGGCACCTGCTCATAAAATAAAGACGGGTAAACGGAAAAAGACAGATGGCGATGATAAAAAAGCCAAAAAGAAAGAATTAGATAGAGCCCGAAATAAAACGAGGGTAAATATCAGAGCGGCTTTTCCGAGGCGGAGGGAGCTACGTGTCCTGAAAGGATTAAAACCGATGCAGAGTTAGCCACATTTCTGCTTGACAAGTAAGTATTCCTGTTTGATTTGTTGCATTTTTTAAGAACTACACAACTAAGATAATTTCAAAACAGGCCTGACAAATTATGTATGGCATGGTTTCTTGTAGATTTCAGGGTGATCCTTTGCATACTGTAACATTAGTTACCGTTATATTATCTTACTAGCTATTTATTACTTATAGAAATAGTGCAATGTCATATAGTTACATTACATGTATTGCAAAATACGTAATGTTTTGAGGACCAAGTTTGTAGTCAAAGTATGGGCAGGCCATAGTCAATGTAAATCATATTGTTGATGTTTCGTCCGTACCAGTGAATGTGCCATAACTGTTATTCGCCGTCATCGGTGGCCCTGCTTGCTTACTAGCCTGCGCGTTCATGGCAGGCTCCGTTGTGATAGGGGAGGAGCTGTGGACGTTTTCTAAAAACTCCCTACTGCAGCTTTAACTGAAAATAACTTGCAGACCAGTATTTTTTTTTCCTAGTGTAAGTTTATAAAAGCTACTTAAATGTCCTAATTGAACTGAGACCTAATCCTGGCTTAGGGGCAGTCGTGGCCTAATGGATAGAGAGTCGGACTTGTAACCCAAAGGTCATGGGTTCGAGTCTCAGGTCCGGCAGGGTGAATGTCCAGCGCTCTCCCCACCCTCAATACCACGACTGAGGTGAGACCCTTGAGCAAGGCACCGTACCCCCAACTGCTCCCCGGGCGCCGCAGCAATGGCTGCCCACTGCTCCGGGTGTGTGTTCACGGTGTGTGTGTTCACTGCTGTGTGTGTGCACTTTGATGGGTTAAATGCAGAGCACAAATTTCGAGTATGGGTCACCATACTTGGCCACATGTCACTTCACTTCACTTCACTTCACTTAATCTAAACCCTGTCTGTGAAACCAGGCCTTGATGTCTTCTTTTAACTTCAGTTGATTTCATCTTAAAGCCGGGATACACTGCACGATTTTTGGCTGTCCGAGACGAAAGATTTGCCGTCGTGAAACAATCGTGGCGATTTCTGTTATCGTGGCTCATAATCAGTGGTCCTATGTCGTACAGTGAGAGAGGCTCAAAGACGGCTGTTTTCCTGGTCTTGTGACCAAAGAAAGCCTACGATCATTTTCTGACAGTCAGAAATTCAGCATGATCAACACACAGTGTGTTTGCTGCTACGACCTGCGTCTACTGACATGAAATCAAAGCTACATGGCTCTAAAATGTAAAACTGCTTACCTCAAGTTCTTTTCCCTTCTTCTTTCGCAGCTTCCTTTTTATTTTCAGCACACATAAAAACTACAACTGCTAAAGTGTGATTTAACATGGTGTTTAATTTACCACTAGCGCATGCTGACGATGAAGTTTTATTCTTCTATAGAAACTTAAATCGTAGCGTATGAGTCAACAGGTGTCATCATCGTACAGTCTACATGCATGTCGTACCCAAGATTAGCAGATCCATGTCACACAGTGTGATAAAGTAATGATCTTATAGGATTGCTAAAATCGTGCAGTGTATCCAGGGCTTAAGGCTGTGGAAGTCAGCTGTAGTTCTTGTGTTTCTCTTGTTCATCTTTCCTTCTGCTTCTTAACAGCACGTTCATCACTAATATTCAATTATCACTCAATTATTTAACTGTAACACTGCTTCAGTCATTTTTTTAATCTGTAGAGAGGATCCCAGGAGACACAGAGCAGTGCTATTTAACACCGGGGATTTTTCCATGTTGAGGAAATACAACATACACACAGACTCTCCATTCTCTAGCACATTCAAATGAACATTTGCATGACGAACACAGAGGACACACATATGTGGACACACATGTAAACAAGGAAGAAAAGTAGAGCAATACACAAATGATGCACAGCAAAATCCCCAGTGTTAAAAATAACTCAGTGTTCATGTGTGTCCACACTACAGGGTGTTAAAATAACACTGAAGTTAATGAGATAATTAAGTGATTAATTATGTGATGATTGACCATTAGTGGTGACACCAGGGGCCCGTTTCAGAAAGGAGGTTAAGTGAAAACTCTGAGTATGTTAACTCAGAGTTAAATGAAATGAGGGAAACTCTGGGTTTTCTGTTTCAGAATGGGAGGTATGTCAAACCTGAGAAAGCAGGGTAAGTCAAGCCTGTTTCTGAAAGAGAGGTAACTTATACTCAGAGTCAGTTACCACGGTATCTTACTCTGTGAACCTAACCTGGTCGGGAGCAGGTTTTCTTCGGTAAACCCAGAGTTTCCTTCAGTCTCCTCCCCCTTTTTAAAGTGCAAGTGATGTTTAAATAGTTAATTCATTCATTCAAAAAATGCTTTTCTTACTGTGTTTGTTTTTGTCCTATTTCAAGTACAAATATCAAAAAATTCTTAAATCAAGATGGATTTTGCATTTAAGAAAATGTTATAAGATATTTAGTCTTGTTTCCTAGGGGAAAGTAAATTAAGTGCATTTTACTTAAGTAAAATTATGAATATCTGCCAGTGTGGTAATACAAATAATCTTAATGCAAACGGAAAACAAGATTATTCGGAGTGTCTATTACTACGTGCAAATTTACAGTAGCTCCGCCCACCAGTGTCACACCAGGTTAAAGTTGACACACGTTTTTGTGGCTGCAGGGGTGTAGGCAATAGTGTGTTAGGTGCGGAGAATATACTTCTGATGCGATTGACTGGGTTCGAATCTGCCTTCTGACGAGCTCGCTATTCTTCCTTTTCCCATCACATATCACATAAGAAAGGCATTTATTTTCAATGAAAATGAAGAAAGTTTTCTAAAAGTGGAAGTAAATTGCCTAACAAGTGTTTAATAATGATAAAATCATTTACACTCTTATTATTGCATCCTGCATTATTATTTTCTTCTTCTTTTTTGCATGTGGGATACCATGAAATTGAATGTTAGTTCAATAACTTACTGTTCTGCCATTTTTCACCTCTTCATTATAACAGTGATAATTATTAAACTTGCATTGACTCAGAAGTATGCGGATGTCCTTTTGTCATGTGCTGTTGCCATGGTGAATCGTAATATCGGAGCTCCATTGATGATGGCTTTTCACAGTCGTGGTGCAAGCGCTTAACTCGGAGTCAACCTACTCAGAGTCGACTGAACTAACTCAATTCAGCTGTTCTGAAACTGAAAACTCAGAGTTTCCCATCTCAGAGTAAGTCAATTCAGAGTTCAAGTTTTAACTCAGAGTTGGTTGAACCTCCTTATTGAAACGGGCCCCTGATGTTAATAAGCAGAATCACTGAAGACAGAGAAACAAGAACAGAAAAAGAAAAGTGTAATGAACTGTAGCCAAGTTCGGTGTCCCATACTCAAAACTTGCGCTCTGCATTTCACCCATCCCAGTGCACACACACACACACACAGAACCACACACACACACACACACACACACAC
>RJVU01074626.1:0-17410 GCA_003731715.1 Anabarilius grahami
TCTATTAGACAGAAAGAAAGAAAGAGATGTATTATATATTAGACAGAAAATAGATAGATAGATAGATAGATAGATAGATAGATAGATAGATAGATAGATAGATATGGACAACTCAAGCGCTCTGAAAGCGCGTTCTCTCTCTGGTGTTCCTGAAATTACCGTATTTATAGTAATAACGCGCACACTTTTTTTTTTTGGCGGCTGGCTTGACCGTGTATTTTCAAACCGCGGCTGGCTTGACCGCAGTCTCCCCCCGCTGTTGTTCTGGAATTTTCTCACAAGTCGTTTGAATAACCGTCACTTGAACTTGAACTCGCTCGACCCGTTTTGGCCTGGGCTTCTTCGGTGCAACTTCATCGCGTATTCAAGGTAAGCAAGTATTTTCAGTGTCAATGTTACGTAAACTTTTCTGTGTCCATGTCCCCGTTGCTAGTTTAGCACCATTTGCTGAAAAAATGACCATGGCTTAGCATGTAGCCGCCCGCGGATATCGCGACAACATCTAACTAGTTTAAAGTCCGTGTAAAGTCAAAATAAATATGTGTTTTGAGTTTGTCAGACTAAATAAGAAAGTGTTATTAACCACCTAGCCAAATTTGAATGATTAAAAATATCATGAAATTAGGTGTCAAAATGGTTGAAATGCTTTTTACACATCGTTGAGAAATACATGTAACGTTATGACCTATTTAAGAAGAAAATGACTGAATTCTCTTTACACGGTCTTTAAATTCTATTTTTCATAAACTGTGCTGTACTTATCTCATTGTTATAATACTAGTAATAATACGATAAGTACAGTGCAGCTAGTGGCGACTTCATGCCGCGTTAAGGAGGTCAAACACCGGACGAGAAGCGCCGCGTCTAGGACAACTCGAGGTATCGCGTACTTTCTCAGTTTATGGCCAGCAATATTGTTATGTTTTAGGACATTGTGGAATTAAGATAATGTCAGTACTATGTTATGATTGTACTGTACAATTAAATACAACCGTTGCTGAGTCTGCAGTCTGAACACTTTACCTCAGAGCGTCCGTTAACCGAATGAATTGAGAATATCACCTGAAAATCCAATAACATCAGCAATTTTCATTCAAGCAGCTGATTTCTGTAAATTAATGTAAAACTAAATTTATATTGTAGCACATGTGAAGTCAGTATATGGGTCATTCCTGGTATGCGGTAACATTTTGGCTTCACAAGTGTTGGAAAAAAAGGTTAATGATTTTCATGTTTTTAGCATTCTCCCAAAATAGTGACATGTTTATTTACTAGGAATACATATTGGTCAAGCTCAGGGACTCAAAAAAATAATAATTATAGGTAGATTGTTCAGACACTGGCCATGAAAATATTCCACCCTGTTAGGGACATATGCATAGTCATCACAACATGTTAATAATGTAAATGTTAAACAATAATGAGCTTTTCTTAGATAGTATATGTCCCTTTTGCCATCTTAGTATTTTTTATTCTTGAAACAATAACAAAACAATTATTGATGAATAGAATATGTCTTGATTATTAAGAACAGGTACTTTTTTGTGCCCATTTTTGCCAATAGGATGGCAAATAATAGTATTTTTTTTCGCTCAAAAACATATATATGCTGTTAGTGCTCCTCACCTCACAAAATAAGACAAAAGTATGCCAAATATTTAACGTTGCTGTCAAATTATTATTTAAAATTACTTGTTTAACAGGGTGGAAATGAGCATAACAGGGTGGAACACCAGTGTTAATAGGTTCTAACAGTGAATGAGCTTTCCGTCATTGTCCTGCATGGTTTGCCATCTTTAATGTGTGGAACTGCACCTATATAATATTGTTTGAAAACAATAAAAAAATAAAATAAAAAAATTCAGATTTCCTTTGGGAGAGGGACAAAAAAAAAGTGATTTCTTATCACAATCAATCATGGTGGTAAAACAGTTCTCTGCTCAGATGGCTAGAGAATGCCCTTTTTTGAATAACAACAGTATACAGTATTAAATACTTGTTTAATTGCATCTTTTTTATAAATGAAGGCCAGTATCACTTATACTAATACTGGTACTGATGTTTCTATGAAAATAATGAAATTTATATTTTTTACATTATATACATTCTCATTACAGTATAACTGTGATCAATTTCAACATTTATTAGACTTTAAAAATTACTTTTAAGTTAAGAAGAATTGTTCTAAACAGTACCAAATTAGGGTATTTGGCTTGTAACAATAGTAGAATCCTTTTTGGTGCTGAATAGAGCCCCTTTTTATAAGGTTCCAAAAAAAAACTGTGCAGTTTATTTTCATTATTCAGTATCTTTACATTATTAATTACAATTTGATTGTTAAAATTAAGAAATAAATCATTTATATAATATATACATATGTATAGAATTTGCTATATATATATTAAATACCATTTATTCTATTAGAATTTCCACCCTGTTAGGTCTATAAACCTAACAGGGTGGAATCTAACAGGGTGGAAAATTTTGAGCTAAGTTAGCCATAGCTCTTTGAGTGATCAACATTAAGCTAGCTAACCTTCTACAGATTAACAGAACTGTTATAACTATGTCAGATTTGTTTTTACATTTTTTTGATAGAACATAAATTCTCCATAATATAGCCTAACAGGGTGGAACTTTAAGGGTGGGACAAGCAGGATAACATTTCAAAAACTAAAAAAAAAGTTAAGAATGAGGGTTGAAGCTAACCTCAGCTTGTATAGTTGAATTCCAGCAGGAAAAAGAAATGGTGTCACTTCTTGAAAATGGTCTCAATGAAATTGCAGTCGGTTTTGGAAGGCGAGAAACTACATACTAACAGGGTGGAAGATGACTTCAGGGACATGGTAATTGAGGAAAATTCTAAAAAAAATAACAACTAAATTTTCACATGATTTATATGTATGATTAGAGGCAGTTTAGCCTAGTCTATAACATAATTTAAAAATATTTTGAGGTTTTTATAATTTCATGGTTTATATTTCTTGTGAAAGTTGATTACTTTGCACTGAGGACATGATAAAATTGAATGCATACATCAATAAAAAGGTGTGTAAAATACAAAATATTTTTTAAAAAATCTATTATCTCTGTTTAAGTGATAAAGAAGACCTAAATATACAATTTAAGCCATTTCTTAAAAATATGTGACTCATTTTATAAATAATATGAGTAAATAAATCATTGAGACAGTAAAAGTCACTGCATAACAGGAATGACCCATATACATTAACGACAATTTGAGACAAATAAGTGTAAATGTAATATAAATCTATGTACATGGCGCTCTGTGGCGCTGCGGGATTTTGAACAAGGTCCTGAACCGTTGCTGGGCGCCGCCGGTGTGTGTACACTCATAGAGAATAATGTGTTTGAATATTAAATACGCTTCTCGTCCGGTGTGCGACCACCTTTAGCCGCGGCTAGAGCGAGAGGCAACACAATAGTTGAGTTATGTTAACCAGCTGCGCTGTGCTTATATTATACATGAGAGTTAAAGAAGCGTGTCAAGTCTTCAAATTGTTGCTAACATCTATTGCTATGTTTTCTCCAGGTCATTTTAAATGGACAGCTTTGTCGCTGATAAGCTAACTGAGTGGCGGATGTCTGAGCTGATAGAGAATTTTAGAGGTGAGCGTTTTACTCTTTAAAGGGATAGTTCACCCAAAAATGAAAATTTGATGTTTATCTGCTTACCCCCAGGGCATCCAAGATGTAGGTGACTTTGTTTCTTCAGGAGAACACAAATTATGACTTTTAACTCCAAGCGTTGATGTCTGTCAGTCATATAATGAAAGTCAATGGTCACACAATTTATGAGTCAATAAACATGCACAGACGAATCCAAATTAAACTCTGCTGCTCGTGACGACACACTGATGTCCTAAGACACGAAACGATCGGTTTGTGCGAGAAACCGAATTAGGTCCAACTGCGTTCAGCATTCGCTTGGTGATTTCTGATCACGCTCTGACAACGGCAGTGATGTCTGGCTCTCATTGAAGTATATGCGCGAGACATCACTGTTGTTGTCAGAGCGCGATCAGACATCACCAAGCGAATGCTGAACGCAGTTGGACCTAGTGGTGTTTTAGAGGTAAAAAATGATATAAATACAGTTTGGTTTCTCGCACAAACCGATCGTTTTGTGTCTTAGGACATCAATGTGTCGTCACGAGCAGCGGGGTTTAATTTGGATTCGTCTGTGCATGTTTATTGACTCTTATAAATTGTGACCGTTGACTCGCATTATAAGACTGACAGACATCAACGGTTGGAGTTAAAAATCATCTTTTGTGTTCTCCTGAAGAAACAAAGTCACCTACATCTTGGATGCCCTGGGGGTAAGCAGATAAACATCACATTTTCATTTTTGGGTGAACTATCCCTTTAAATGTGTCAGTGCAAGATTTTGTGACAGTCACAACTTCTTCGACAGTGGGGAATGCATATCTATAATAACCCTTATAGTTAAAAGATACTTGTGCCTTGTCTTTAAGCTGTTATGGATAATAATGGGCCAGATATTCACCTTTGCATTAATGTCATTATTACACTTGTTAATGAAAGAAAAGATGGACAGTATAGACTGTCATTCACACAAAATGGGTAATGCTGCAAAAGAACCACATTAGTTAACTAGCAAATTCACGTTGTCTTGTTTTCTGTCTTTCAGGTGAAGACAGAGATGAGGAGGCATTTCTTCTCTTAGATGAGGACACTATCAAAAATCTTGTCCCTCAAGTTCAATCCAGTTATTGAATGTTGTCAAATGTTTGAGAGAGAATGAGTTGTTTATTTTTCTATTTTTTCTAATGTCTAATGTTATTACAGTGTGACCTAAGATAAATAGGTCCAAGTGTGTAGAGTTTATGTAGAGTTTAATTTAATTTAATGCAATAAAAATGTAAAAGTGCTTGAAGTGTGTAAGTGCCTGAAGTTTTATTTTCTGAAATAAGGCATACTGGCATAGTAACCCAAGTTAGGTTATTTTTGACCTTTGACCTTTTGTTAAAAAGGGACATAATAATTTCTGGCTTATTTCAACCCAAATATTGGGGTTGTTCTTTTGACCCAGACGTTGGGTTATATTAACTACAATGTTGGGTTATTTTTAACCCAACATTTGGGTCAGGTATTTAACCCAGAAGTTGGGTCAAAAAGAATAATCCATTTTTCTGGGTTGAAATAACCCAGAAATTAGTTGGTCCCTTTTTAACCCAGGATTTGGGTAAAAAAATAACCCATTATGGGTTATTTTTGACCCAGGAGTTTTTAGTGTGTAGGCACACCTTTCATTCTGAACAAAACAAACTTATATACATTTTCAAGTTTAATAGGTTTATTAGAAAAAATAATTGCCGCATTATCCTGTAATGAAAAAAAAAATCTAAATTAAATATAGCCTACGTTTCTGGATCTAGGCGCTAGGGGCAGAATTCTGCCATCTGCTGGTTAAAGAAAATCCTGTAGGAATTACTTAGATTCTGAAAGTCAATTCTTATAACTCAACCCTCAAAACAGATGCACTAAATGATCTTCGACATAAACAGCAATTAACTTGCATGTGTATGCGCTGATCAGCTCTGTACTGTCTGCACACCCAGTGTCGGATTTCAGCTGCGCGCGTCTTGCGCGAGAGTGCGCGTGAACGCAGCATTTTAAACTTCAACCGTTACGGACGTCCGTTTGAGCTCAGCGCTCGAGAGGACGACGATTAAATTGGTAAGTGAGAAAATTAATATCTCTTACGTTATTTTAATTACATTTGCCTAAATCTCTGATATTTTTACACACCTTACATGTTTTTTTCAAGAAGCAAAAAGAAGAAATGTGGTTTACGGTGCTGTCCGGGCCTGCGCTATTCTCCGCCAGGAGGTTTGTCATTTCTTACATGAATTCCTGAAAACTCTGTTAAAAACGGTTGTGTACTGATCAATAATGGTGGCGAGAGTTCATGTTATATCCTAATACACTGTTCTTTGTACTGTAGATTGTATTGGACCTAGAAAACGCACAAGAAAACGATGTTTCATGAGCAGTCAAATCACGTGATCACTGTACAGCCAGACCGCACTGTTATAAACATGAATTCAAGAGAAACCCCGAAGAACAAAGAGAGGAGCTGATGAAGATGCTTCTTCTGTGGATACAGCTGTGAGTATTTGGTGTTTGCAGTTATGGCACACTTTTTTTCTGAATTAATTGAAGGCCTAATTTATTCTAAGTTGTATTTGGTTCTTGAAGATGCATTATGAAATGAAGATGAAGAAAAGACCTTCAACTGCAAACCAATGACACAAAAAAGTACATTATTTTTACTCACAGTGCCAACTTTGGGAAACTTGTAAATCTGCTAATCTGAAGTGTCTTATATTTGTTTTTCTATTTTCCATGTTTAATGCAATAATTAATAATAATAATAAATTAATATTTCTGTTTGCACTCTCAATGCAGGGATGGACTCTGGAGTGCAGCATTACTTCAATAAGATGAAAATAACACACTCCTCTATGATTCACGTAAGTTTTAAGAGATTTCTTTCTGTTTTCTGTTGTACTGTACTCTCCATAAATCTAATAAATGCATCTCCATCTTAGGATGTCAAGCCCCCTGAACGCAAAGAGAGTCAGCATCAAAATGGACGTGCCCCTGATTGAAAACACAGAGATGTCAAAAGTATCTGTTGGCTGTCTGCTTTTTGTTCAATATGGAGCATCCAAAAGCCAGTTTCTTTCATTCAGCACTATTTAGCCCTTCTCAGTACTGAATTTGCCATGGATCATTTGTTTTTATTGTTTAAATGCTTATCAGCAGTTGAAGGTCTTTTCTTCATCTTCATTTCATAATGCATCTTCAAGAACCAAATACAACTTAGAATAAATTAGGCCTTCAATTAATTCAGAAAAAAAGTGTGCCATAACTGCAAACACCAAATACTCACAGCTGTATCCACAGAAGAAGCATCTTCATCAGCTCCTCTCTTTGTTCTTCGGGGTTTCTCTTGAATTCATGTTTATAACAGTGCGGTCTGGCTGTGATCACATGATTTGACTGCTCCTGAAACATCGTTTTCTTATGCGTTTTCTAGGTCCAATACAATCTACAGTACAAAGAAAAGTGTATTAGGATATAACATGAACTCTCGCCACCATTATTGATCAGTACACAACCGTTTTTAACAGAATTTTCAGGAATTCATGTAAGAAATGACAAACCTCCTGGCGGAGAATAGCGCAGGCCCGGACAGCACCGTAAACCACATTTCTTCTTTTTGCTTTTTGAAAAAAACATGCAAGGTGTGTAAAAATATCAAGGATTTAGTCAAATGTAATTAAAATAACGTAAGAGATATAAATTCTCACTTTTGTCATGGGTCATTTGTTATTGTTGTTTAAATGCTTATCTGAATGTTAAATTATCATTTAACGCTTATGAATTTAAAAACAATTCTACTAGCTAGTGTTTTAGTTCTTTTTTTTTTAGAAACGTTTATTTATGTTAACTCTTCTAACTATTGCTCTATGAATTGCAATGTGTTTTATATTGCTTGTGTCATTGTAAATGCTAATAAAAATGTCTCAAATGATTACATATTATTTTGATGTGTCATGCCTATGGGTATTTAAGTTTTTCTAGTGATAAAGTAACTAAATAAGCAGGTTAATTCATAAAATTGTATTAAAATAAATTAAAAACTAAATCAATAAAATGAACCCATAAAAGGGTTCTATATAGAACCTTTTTCCTGGCAATAAAAACCTTTTAGGGGTTCCATATATGAAGCGCCTGATAGAACCTTTTTTGGTTCTATATAGAACCTTTTCTTCTAAGAGTGTGGGCTGGATTTCCCGAAATCTTAGAGTACGAAGACTCTAAAGGTAGTCCTAGGTTATACCATAAGGTATATCTTCTTAGCCCTTGGATGCACAAGCTATGAAAATTCCTTCTAATGCACAACATGGGTCAAAAATGACCGTATTCATTTTCTATGTTATTTCAATCATGCATGAGTGTTTCTTTGCTGAATATTTGAAAGAAATGTATTTTCAATTTTTTTATTTCATTTTTATTTCAGGTAGGCCTATTCATTAAATTCTTGTTTTTGATTTTATAGAAACCTTTGCAAAATTTTGCAAGTAGGAACATATTTACTACAGAAAACTATTAATCCGCCACACATTTCACATCTCAACATGGCTGCTTTTGTATTTCACGGATGAAAGTCATTATAGGCCTATTTCATATAATATGCTATATATTATATTTCATAAATTGTATTTACTGACATAGTTGTATGCTGCATGCATAACAGGATGAGCCAATTCTTAGTCCCCCCACTCAGGGCAGAACAGGACCTTCACCTGGTTAAACAACTTTTTCACTAAATGATGCCTGGCATATGGTGTGTATAAAGTCAAATCAAGTCAAATTTATTTATATAGCCTAGCGTTTTACATTGCTGTCAAAGCAACTTGACAGTGATAACTGGTAAATAATTGTGGCTGCACAGCAGCTCTTAAAGAAAATGGTCATCATTGTCCATAAGTAAATTCAGTAGCCTGTTCATTAATTCTGCTTTAAAATCAATAATTATTCTACCTAATTTCTCTATATATCAGCAATGGAGAAAACAGTGATGTCATCATCCAGCTGCAGTTCAGTTCGCATAATGTTGTCAATGCAGGCAGACCAAAAAGACACCATTGTATGCGAACTGAAATGAGCTGGATGATATCACTTAAAAAAAAAAAAGTTGAAAGTATACTTTGCGTACAGTCTAACGCAATTTAAATGCATGCAACCTGCACATACAAAGTTACAGAAATCCGGCGGAAATTAAAAAAAAAGAAAAAAAAAAAAACTTACAAAAAATCTGTATGCATTATTAAAATAATGATTTGTTTATTGAGGAATACCTGAAATAATGAATGATGAAATTTATTTCTTGTAATATATGCAATAAATTCAATTAATTTAAAAAAAAAAAAAAAAAAAATTATGAAATATATATAATATATGAAATATTATACTTACATCTACAAAAGTAGTCTTGTTGAGATGTGAAATGTGTGGCAGATGAACAGTTGTCTGCCGTAGCCTACATATGTTACTTGCAAAAATTGGCAAATATTAAAGATTTCTATATGGGTAATTTGTGATCCATGTGTGTAAAATTGATGTAGGAATACAACTATTATAAATAACTGTGTTTGTTTTTAAAGTAAGAAAGAAGAAATAATCATAATGATTTGTAGAAAATTAAAAACAAGATATTTAATGATTACCTGAAATAAATAAATGGTAATACATTTCTTTCAAATATTCAGAACCACTCAGCCATGATTGACAAAATGAATACGGGTCATTTTTACCCATGTTGTGCATTACAAGGGTAGTGATATGCCTACCTTTTTTATTCAAAAAGTATGAATATGAGGATTTGTGATAATCAAAAAAAAAAAAAAAAAAAAAGTTAATTGAGGAATACTGAATGATGAAATTAATATCTTGCAAAGATATAGAAAATAAAAACTCAGTCGAGTCATTTTTGATCCATGTTGTGCATTAAAGGTTTAAGTGAGACCGACGTTACCAGTTGCTGTCCATGGCGGTTCTTCTGAATTGTTATCGATGGCTCGAGAATCGATAATTCTTTGATAACATCTCTTGCTTCTTTCTCTAAATTGATAAAAGGGTGGTTATTGGATAATCAAATATGTTTTCATAATTTGAAATAGTGGTTTCTTTTTTGCTTCTGGTTTTGTATGCACTTTTTTATGAGAGACTTGTTAGGAGACTTGTTTCTTGTGTTAATTAATGTGCATTGTCCTCTTTTAAAAATCAAATAATTTTTTTTTTTTAATAATTCAAGCGCTGTGCACATCTGAAATTAGCAGTGAATTTTTGCATTTTATTCTTTGTCATAATCCTAATCGAACACTGGGTGTGTTAGAACTTCAGAAATTTATTCGTACAGACTGTCAACAGTGATAATGTTACGAGTGGTCCAGACCAACCTTACGAAAGTATGACTTACAGAAGGTATGCTTAACGTTTCGGGAAACAAGCCTATTAATGTTAAGGTACAGCTAAAGAGTTAAGAAGGTGTCGGGAAATCCAGCCTTGATGGTTGACAGTAAATTATGTTAGAATTTTCATTTTTGGGTGAACTATCCTTTAATGATTCCTGTGTTTCCAGAAACATTCTTTGTTAAGTATTCTGTAAGTCATACTTTCGTAAGGTTAGTCTGGACCACTCTTAGCTATACCTTATCACTGCTGACAGTCAATATGAATATAATTCTGAAGCTGTAATACACCCAGTGTTCGATTAGGATTAGGGCAAATAATAAAATGCAAAGATTCACTGCTTACATGTCTGTATATAATACTTACATGTCTGTCAGCTGCATGACACATCTCCAAAGAATTAAAACTTTTCTAAAATAATCGCTTTAAGTCGCTTTTAACTCATACTGACGGGGGCTCCGCGCCCATAGATAAATTACATTATTCACAAGTTTAAATTACTTTTATAACATCCCATGAGTCCTGATAAATGCAATTTCTATTTCTGAAGTGCTTCTTTTTATAAAGAACACTGATTTCTCACATAACGCAGTGAAGCAGCCCCTGTATAGAGTGAATTATCGATTCTCGAGCCATCGATATCAACCAATTCAGCACCGCCGCCATGGACAACACCTGTTAACGTCGCACTTAAGAAGATATACTACCTTAAGCAACCTCATAAGGTATAGTTCGGGGAACACACCTAGAAACGGTATATCTTCAGTTAAGGTCTACCTTTAGAGTCTTCGTAGCTCACTAAGAAACAACGTTATCGGGAAACCCAGCCCTTGATTTTATAAAATGTATAAAAATTCCTTTGTTCTGCTGAACACAAGACATTTGAAAGAACGTTAGTAACCAAACAGATGTCATCCCCCATTGACTGTCATAGTAGGAAACATAAGTAGGCCTACTATTGCAGCCAGTGGGGGATGAGATCTGTTTAGTTTGGTGATGGACATTCTTCCAAATGTCTTCTGTTCAGCTGAAGGAATTTTATGAGGGTTGAGAGTAAATGAGAATTTTCATTTTTGGACAAACTATCCCTTTAAGTCCAATATTACTGTTCATATCTTGGTTTACAAATCACTGAAAGTATTTAATGTGATTGGAAGATGAAATAGAGGTGTTTAAAAGCATCTGCCCAGCCCCTGGAACTACAGAAGTTGAGAGGAATGTTGGCTTTACTCACTCAGGTATGCCATTTAGTTAAGTGTTTTATATATAATGGATGTTTTTATGGAGAAAAAATAAAAAATAAAAATCCTAAAGACTTTACATTTTTAAATGACAGTTCCAGTAAAGATTTTCTGGTGTTGTACAAGTAAATCAGAGGACACTTAATGTGGGGACAATAAAATTTTCGAGTTCCAAATGATAACCATCTTAAAGGGTTAGTTCACCCAAAAATGAAATTTCTGTCATTAAGTACTCAGCCTCATGTTGTCCAAAACCCGTAAGACCTTTGTTTGTCCTCAGAACACAAATTAAGATATTTTATATGAAACCTGATAGTAATTCAAAACAAAGAATCGAAGCTTAATGAATCAGTGTTCCGAGATCATCCTTCACCAGATATGGTTGAAAAAAGTAATTTTGTTTGCACACAAAATGTGTCCTCGGTTTGTAATATTAATGTCGGAACACTAGTCAAGTTGATCATTTTATCGAGATCTTTTAATATCCTTCTGGACTCAAAAGACGCAGTACCATCACTGCTTATGTGGATCAGATACCCTCGGATTTCACCCAAAATATCGTAATTTGTGTTCCAAGGACAAACTAAGGTCTTATGGGTTTGGGACAACATGAGGGTGAATAATGAAATGACAGAAATTTCATTTTTGGGTGAACTAACCCTTTAACCATATTTACCTATTGTAAGAGCTACTCAAAATAGAACTACAAGTGGATCTATCCACTCCACACAAACAAACTTAAGTGGTTAGCTTATGGTCACCACTGACTAATTATATGGATACTGGTGACTGCTGTGTTATTTAGAGGAATAACCATTGGTTTACTGTTGGGGATTTAGAGACATCAAAAAAGACAAAACTCTTTGAAGGACATCCACTCCGAGTTGTCCCCTTGAGCCACCAAGTGGATTAATTTGTGCAACTAGTTGCTCTAAGGCAACACTGTCCAATGAGAAGCGACTTTGAGGAACAGCTACTTCCTCTGGCCAGTCAAACACTGGTGCCTCCTGCGAGCTTGATTCTGCTGCTGTTGTCTGAAGAACAGTTTCATTTGCTGGCCCAGCTGTTCTGCCAAAGATCTCTTCCATTGCAGTGGATTGCCGTCCTTGTTGTTCCAGGAAGCCTCGAACAAAAATCTGCATGGGTGTCTGGTGTTGTTCCGTTCTCAGCCCATGGTTGTTCCACTGTCGAGTAAATGCTGATAAATGCCTGTTGATCCTTGGCACATAGACAAAGTGAAGAGCCCATATGTGCATTTCATTGTCTATGTCCAAGATACCTTCAGCCTCCAGGAAGTGGAACAGATTGTAATATACATTGGTCAGACCCGCCACATGTCACCCCAGAGCCTCTCAATTCTTTGGTTGTGAACACTCCTGCCTCTTATTGCGCTGCCTCTCCCTGAGCCCCTGAAAATGTTCATCATCAAACAGACATCACGGTTTTCTCCTCCATGATCTGTTCGGACCCTAGAAGGCACTCCATACCTGGCCACAGCATTCAAAAAGGAAGTCATTACAGTGCTGCTGCGGTTGTTGTTTGAGGCATGGAGAAAGACTATGAGACGACTGTAGCCATCTATACCACCATGAATGACAATTCTCCATCTAAAACAGAAAACAGAAAAAGAGAAATTGAATTAATAAAAAAAGTTATTGAAAAGCCTTACAAAAAGTTCATAGTATTTTTGTTTTTATTCTATGGAAGTCAATGACTACCAGCATTCTTTTAAATATATTCTTGTGTGTTCAAAGAAAGGAACTCATTCCGGTGTTGAACAAGTTAAGGGTAAGTAAATGTTAAAGGGAAAGTTCACTCATGAAATTCATCACATTTTATCATCTTTTGCTGTAAAACCAGCCAAATCTTCAGTTTTTTTCCCCCAGAAACTCTTTAGTTTACACAGCATTTACAAATCCCTTTCATTGCCACTATAATCCTTTTTGTTACGTGTTAGGTCCCCCTCGAAAAAGAGATGGATCATCTCAAGGGGCTATCCTTAAATAAATAAATAAACTCCATAGTGTCTGAACGTCACTTATGTTGTGTAATATTGTTGTGTGGAGCAAAGTTGTGTGTGAAGTGCTCTCTCTTTTTTCTCTCGCTCTCCCCGTGTTGCTCCATGCTAATTGGCGTAAACACAGGTGCAGCTGTTTACGTGGAGCCGACGATGATTCAGAGGATAAAAGCTTGGAGGGAAGACTGTTCGATGAGTTTCCTCTCCTGCTTCCTTGGTGTTGTTGTACCAGCCAAGTGTGCGTGACGCTGTTGGATTAGCCTTTAAACAAAATCCTTGTGTGGAGTGCAAATTGTTAGCAGTATAGGCCGGTAAATGTTCAATTGCCCTTTTCCACGCAGACCGTTTGTTAGTGGGAGGCCCTTCTTTTGTTTAATGAATATTTTCTCCTGTTTTTCTGTTAAGCAGGGAGGTAAGATTTGTGTTTTTGTTTTGTTATCTCTTTCCAGGAAAGATCTTTAAAAATAGGCAGAACCCTAATCTTTTGTTTATTGTTTTGGCCATCCCACTGACTTCAAGCCAAACTTTATTTTCTTAATTTAAGAAATAAACATTTCCTCTCTGATTCTACTGCGGGAGCAGGAGACGGGACTCCGGGCGACACGTTAAAATGTGTCGCTCTCCATGTTGCGACCGAATGCTGTGTAAGTGGAGTTTGTAACACTATTCCTTAGAAAAGGCAGAATCATGAGGTTGAAGTTTCCTTCTGCCAGTGACAAACTATGACAGGTTCATCATACACAATCTTGTTTAGTTAATTTTTGAACGGATAAAAACTAGGGTGTGTAATATTGAAAAATTACATAAATATTTTCTGGAGTTTTATTGTTATTTAGATGACATCTTGCTTAGTGTGTTATTGTGCTGGTACCTTGACAAATAATCTAGACACAATAGGGTTGTTACCAAGCGAATTAAACCAAGTAAAAAAAAAATTTGCAATACAGGGGAAACCGATATCTACCTTATCAATTTGTGGTTGCCATCTAGGTGCCACAGGGAGTTTGGACCAGCAACACTGTACAACCTTCTCTGTGGTCTTTGTGACATGGCCCGTAGTGCTGCTGCCCTTGGGTTGATGCGAACCAAGCTCCTGCGTACTCTGTGTCTTTGTACACGTATTCCAGCTGCCCGCAACTGTGCCCTGACAGCCTCTGATCCCAGCTGGTCATTTCCAGCCACAATGTCTGTGATCAATGCATCGAGGTCAACATCGGTTACTTCAGAATATGCCAGAGAGCGATTCAAATTGAACCTCCTGAAACAAATATGTAAACATTAGTATTATTGCTTATCAAAATAATGTTAACAATACACTCTAAAGGCTCTTTTCATGTATGACAAGTCATAAAAAGCTATTTTTAAAACCAAACTTACCTCATGCGGCGTTTGACAGTAGCCAGAGAAACGTGCAGAATCTCTGCTATTGAAGGCAGACTAAAACCACAGGTCTTCAGAAACGAAAGTTGCTCTCTAGTGATGCTGTATTGGGGTGCCCCTCGATCACCACTACAGGCAAGTGGAGCCTGATAACTGGAACTGGCTGCAACAATAACAAGTTATTGTAACCCTATAATTTGTTTTAGGCCACAACAGTTTATACAATATTAGGCCAAAAGAAATTTTTTTTTTTAAATGTTTAAAGTGATGAGACAATTTCATCAGAATGGCTAATGTAATAAATTCTGTTCACCATCTCGATTAATCTTTACTAAAAGTTAGTTTAAATTAATATGGCCTCTTTAAAACGTACAACTTGCTAGACAGTTTGAAAGGTATATCTAGAGGGTTTAGACAGAAAAAAGAGTTTAGAAATGATAGATTCATAGTTTAGAAACAATAGAGTTTAGAAACGATAGATGGATAGTTTAGAAGTGAAAGATATAAATGATAGATGGATAGTTTAAGAAATAGGTAGTTTAGAAGTGATAGATGATAGAAAAGAGTTATTTTAGAAAAAGATATACATACAGTGGCCTCAAACTCAATTCTTGAAGGGCCACAGCTCTGCACAGTTTAGCTCCAACCAGCTACAACTCACACCTGGTTGGAAGTTTCTTGTAATCCAGAAGACCTTGATTAGCTGGATCAGGTGTGCTTGATTAGGGTTGGAGCAAAATTGTGCAGAGCTGTGGCCCTCCAGGAATTGAGTTTGAGACCAATGGTTTAGAATATAGATGGATAGAGAGAATTTTTTTTTTTTTTAGAAAAGACATGTAGACAGACAATTTAAAAAAGTTCAAACTATTACAGAGATAGTTTAGAAATTACTTACCTTGTTGTTCATGCTGCCTATGGGCTTGTACCTCTGCTATATATTCATTGAGATCCAGGAGTAACTCATCTGCTTCTGGTGCAGAGATCAGCTGCCCTCTCGCCCATGCAATGCTTCTCTGCATTGTTTCTAGCCTTTAAAAAAACAAACAAAAAAAACATATGTGCTGAACTTTCAGGATGCAATATAATAAAAGTGATGATAAATTTGAGTAGAATAAAAACATTCAACTTAGTGGGCCAAACACGGTTCAGAAACGGGGTCTATAAACTCAGTCATAGTTTAGCTCAACTTGGAATACACCTGCTTGGAAGTTTCCAGTATTTTGTTAAGGGCTTGATTTTAATTGGTGTTGGAGCAAAAAGGTTGCAGTACAGCACCCTTACAAGAGCATCACTCGTGACCCGTGAACATAGTTATATCATTACGAGGATAACCATATAGTCCATTTACAGAAATAAATTTTTTTTTGAAAGACACAGCAAAGTGGCCACCCCTTTCACGGAATAGCAATGTAAATAAATGGATAATATAACTGATGGAATGAAAGTATAGTAGCTAATGTTTATCTTAGTATGGTAAGCAAGTAGTCAACTCTGCAACCAGGCATGTATTATGATCTCAATCCTTACCTCAATAAAGTTGACTGCAGTACACTATATCCAGAATCTTCTGTCAGCTGTCGAGTGCAATTGTTCAGCGTCTGCTTACAACTCATAATAAAGTTTCTCCTGGCCATCTTGATGTCAATCAGCCGAATGATTAGAATAACAATCGAACTCGGAGCTAAACTAGCTTAGTCTGACTCAGTTTACCATTGATTGGATGAGAACAGTTTAAACTTATTGGTTACTGAAATCGGGCGTGGCTCATCATAATACACGAACAACGCCGTAAAAGACGCGCGTTCTGTGCAACCAAAACGGCGTTTTTTTACGGCGTCATATGGCAAGATGGACGCCGTAAAATGCGGCGCTTTTCATGTACAGTTAAACGGCGTTATTGACGGATTTTCGCGCGTTTTTTACGGCGTTTGTAATGACAGCGGCGTATTTTGCGGCGCAAATACTGTTTAAAACGCCGTATTTGACGGCGTTTGATTGTAAACGCGATTAATCTATAGCGTAATTCTGACCCTTCCCAGCAAGCAATTTTATGTCTATTAGACGTCTAATAGCCGTCCAAACATAGCCCGGCCGTCTAGGCTAAAACAAGCCAAAATTTGGGCTGTCAGTGAAAATCTAATAGACGTCTAACCATAACCCAAAAATAGACTAGTCATCAATTAGACGATTATTAGACGACTACATATATATGTCTAATAGACGGTTAATACGGGTCTAGGCTAAAATAAGGCAAAATTGGGGCTGTCAGTGAAAATCTAATAGACGTCTAACCATAACCCAAAAATAGACTAGTCATCAATTAGACGATTATTAGACAACTACATATATATGTCTAATAGACGGTGAATATGGATCTAGGCTAAAATAAGGCTGAATTTGGGCTGTCAGTGAAAATCTAATAGATGTCTAACCATCACCTACCCAGCAAACATGCTTCTTTGGGGCCCGTGTGGGGCCATTGCGGGCAGCCCACTGTGGGCCCAGATACCGGCGTGAAATGCGGGGCACATGTGGGCCCCACACTATGGGGCCAGTGTGGGGCCCCAGTGGGACAGCCCAAAGTGTGGGCTGACTGTGGGCTGGCCCACACTATGCAGAGTGGGCCCCTGTTGGGGCCAGAAGTGGGCCCACAGCAAGCCCCTTAGGGGCCCGTGTGGGGCCATTGCGGGCAGCCCACTGTGGGCCCAGATACCGGCGTGAAATGCGGGGCACGTGTGGG
>RJVU01074626.1:17828-73459 GCA_003731715.1 Anabarilius grahami
AGGGCACAAGGAAACACTACAGTACATGTGCATGTAGCATGTTAATCTAACCACAACATGGCACTGCACCGTACAAAGTCTGCACTGTTACCCACTAAAATGTCACGGTTCCTACACATGAAGACATGATGTACATAAATAATGAACATGTCAAAATGAAAAACACAGATACTTACAAGACCAAAAGCAGGTAAGAATTTGCTTTAACATTTGCTGTTGCTTGCTCTTCTCCGTCTCCAACAGTTGTAAAATGCGGAAATGTTTATCGCGAGATCTGGCAACAGTGATCGAGAGTTAACGTTCAAGTCTCGCGTTGCCAGTGGTCATGTCTCATTAGAGCCACAGTTGCCATCTAGTGGTTGAGAATTGTAAATTTTTATTTAACTTAAAATTAAATACAGTCATATGTGTGTGGTATATTATACATATAAATGCAAGTATATCATGAATCCCACAAGCTTTGTGGTCGAAAATTACTTAACACTATTTTGGTTACACTCATTGCTGGTCTGAATCAGGGCTATAGCCAAGCCGTAAAAACTAGACTATAAATTGCCTCGATTTCGCCGGGTGACTAAAAGGAGACTACACATAGCCATCCAATTCAGAGCTAAATCGTGACTACATATAGACCATGTCATGCCACTTAAATCTTGTAGAATTCATTGATATTGCGAACATGATGAGATATCAACCATCTCAAGCACTTCCTGTCCAAAAATACAATAAATCAGGATTGACTATAGATGGGCTACAAATAGCCGGTCTGACTATGAGCTAAATCGTGGCTACGCACAGCCTTCGCAATATAACATGTCAAAGATGTGAAACCAAACACCTTGTAATCACTGTTGAATTCACTTACATGATGCAATATCATACAACTCGCAAGTTATTTAGGCAAAAACGACATGTAACCAAAGGAAAGATTATTTTGGCTAAAAGTGGGTTACACATAGCTGGACTATATCGGGTCTATAGTTAACCGAGACGGTGAAATGACGGCTATTGCTTGCTGGGTTTTGGCTTGCCATACGCGGGCTTCCGTTTGCTCGCGTGTAGATCTGTTATTCTCTCGCGAAAGTGATTTACTGCGCGCGCAAGCATCAGTTGTGCGCTCGCTCATTATTGGCATTATAATGCCGCCATATGTAACGGTCGTCAGTCAACCGGGAGTTCACGGAGTAAAAGGTAATGATAACTTTACATATGTGAAAAATGACGACTAAAAATAATGTTAATTGCTGCTTTGAATGTATAATGTTTTGTATTGTCAAGGTTTTTTTTAACTTTATTTGTCAATTTAATGCCGTTTGTTTCATTTGCTCACATGAGGAGACACCCAGTCAGCAAATTTCCTTTGGCAAAGATGTGGGCCAGATAAACAGCTGAGCTGTGGCCCAGATTAGTTTGTGTTTGCCGGCCCAGATATGGCCCACATCTCCTTTGCCAGAACTGAACCAAAGCAGTGCCATAAGTCCACCAAGCATGAGCCAAATATANCGTTTGTTTCATTTGCTCACATGAGGAGACACTTGATATGTTCAGATTTCCGTTTTAACGTCATTTGTTTTTAATTTGGACACTAGTGAAAACTAACGTTATACACAAAAAAAAGTTTAATATATTTTTTTTTTAATTTCAGCTGTAGAGTGTTTGGAGACCGTGCTGCCTGCTGTTGTCTGTCGATGATGCTCACGTGATCCTGTCACTGATAGTGGAGCCTGTAACGTAAGTTTTTTTTTTTTTTGCTAAATTTAAATGTTTTATTAAACTTGTTAATTAGGCACACGTTATTCGCTCGTTATTAGAGTTCAGGCATATGCTGGTTTGCCATGGCATTTCATGCGCTCACTTTTTCTACTATTATTATTATCATTATTAATATAGCCTAGGTTACTATATTCACTTTCTGCTGAATGACAAGCTGTTTTCGATGATCCAGTTGAGCCAGTGATTCAATAAGTCGCTTGAAACAGATATTTGTCACGACCTACAGGTTTATGTCATTCATTACTGTAAAAAATCTACTTTTTATTTTCAGTAGCAGAAGACGGTCTGTGCAACAGCAACAAGGTGAGAATGATGAGACACTTTAAGAAGTATAATAATTTTTTTTAATTAAGCACTGTTAAGCAAATTACATTATTTTATTTGTGTAATTTATGATATATTCTCTGCACTTGTGTTAATATCTGTTTCTGTCTGGAATAGGTGCGGGTCCAAACCACTTCGGTAAAGTTGGTTTTATATTCGCACATTCGGATTCTGATAAATTCAGACTTTCCAATAAATGTGCAATAAATTAATGTTTGCGAATTTTAAGCAGCGACATGATATTGAAAACCAACGATTGTCAACTTACAACATTTTTCACAGTCGATCAAAATAGGCAAGTATTGTTTTAATGGCATATTTACTTGTGAATGTCCACTGAATGTCCAATGTAGTGTGATTAACAAGGCTATTGAATATGGATGTCCGAATGTGCGAATATAAAACCAACTTTACCGAAGTGTCCAAACCCATCTGTCAAGACGCTTGTCCACTTGCTGTCCACCCCACCAGCCCAACAATTGTGCTTGAGAGCCTCTGACCACAAGTCATAGGTACAGGATAATGTTCATAGTCAAGTCATATTCATTTCCGTGGCACTTTATACAAAACAGCTTCACAGTAATAAACATGAAATTAACAGAATTCAAAATTCAAAAGTTGAATTTAAATATAAAGGCCAAACTACAGATTTTTTTTATTATTTATTTTTTGGCTAAGAAAAATACAGTTTTTGTTTCTGATAATACTAAAAAAAGGGATACTTCACCCAAAAATTAAAATACTCTCAGAATATGACTTTCTTTCAAATTATGATTTTTGGAAAATAATCCATCTCTGTGAGTGCAAGTGTAAGGTTGACACTTCAAAAACCACACAGAGTAAAAAAACAACAGTAGTCAACTTGACCCTAGTTGAAGTGAAACACTAGGTGTGTGTTAGAAAAATATTAATATTTTAAAGTCTGTACTTCCAAATGATTCCTCAAGCTTTAAAACACACATCACAAGTTACAACATGCTGCCTTTGAGCCCATATTTGACAGTTGGAAAATCTGTAGTGTAACAAATTTAACATAATAGGCGTGTTTGAGGAAAATACTATTGTTTCACTTCCGAAGAAGTTGATTCGTCAACTGCGGTCATGTGGATTACCATCATGTTCACTCTGGTTTTTGACCTTCTTGCATGAACACACAGAGATGGATTATTTTTCTAAATATCTCTGTTTGTATTCCACAGAAAAAGATAATGTCATTATCAACTGGAACATCTTGAGGGTAAGTAAATGATGAGATAATTTCTGTTTTTGGGTGGATTATCCCTTTGAGTTAAGTTAGCTTAAATGAGTGACTTTGTGATATTTCACTATCCTTTCATTTGTAAAAGTGAAAATGCAATGCAGAAGTGTAAAGAAAGGCCTCTCCTCAATCATCAGTTTCTTTACTGTACTGTGCAAAAATGTGCCCATTAAATATCTTTAAAATCCAGTATACCTGTAATTGTTTTATTTCCAGTGTAAACAAAAATATCAGGAAATCCAAAACTAGTCAGAAGACAAAGTGCATGCCCTCTGTACCTGAACAGATGTTCAGTTATTGTGTTTTGTCTTTTGTAGGAGTACAGTGGTAGAGACAGAGAAGAAGTGCCCTTGACGAGGAAACCATGGCAGCCATATATACGGTAAGTCAATACTTGGTGAAAAGAAAATTTACTAGAAACATTAAGTTAAAAAAATAACAAATTTTTGTCTCACAGTCAAGAAGAGATTTCCAAATGTGTCCAAAGAGGCTTTGAGGATTTGAACTGGGGAAACTGAGACTTCTTGAAAGCGAAATACATTTTTTGGCCATTTTTTTGTAAATTTTGAAATATATTTGAAAATATATTTTTTTTTACCGTATGGGCAGGTTAGTATGTCACGTGACTTACACCTCACAGCACGTAGAGTAAAGTTGTTTAAACACTAGTTTAGGAGCGGGTGCCAAATTTATGTATTTGTTTGTTAGTTAGTGTAGATAGCGGTGTTCTACACTGAGGATGTTACATAGATTAGTTGTTAAGGTAACACTTTACAATAACAGTACATGAATAATCATGAACTAATACCTGAATTAATAGTTACTTCAACATGAACTCATGATTAGCTAAGATATGAACTAATCATGAACTAATGAAGAGTCATCCTTAACTACGACAGGAGTCATAAGGATTCATGCATGAAAACAGCAGCCTTAACCACGCGTTAATACATGTTTGATAATTAATGCATTAACCCATTTGTGCCCAAATTTTTCTGAATGGTTTCGTGCATATAGTCCTGTTAATAGTGTCCTATGTGAACATGTTCTGCATTTATTTTCCCCAGGTTTTTGTTTTTTTCTTAAAAAACATGTTTGAATGTGCGGCAAATATGTTGTATGCACCTCTCAATGTAAAATTTGAATAGGAGGATAACATTTATGCATCTAACTCAAATTAGCTGCTTTCAACAGATCAACAGATCAATCAAAGTTGAAGAACATTCGATGCAAACACAAAGTTGCATCTAGTTTATAATCTCTTGAATATGAAAACAAAACAAACAACAAATCCGTTTGTTTTAAAGTGGTGGAACATGGTGCAGAACAAAGTGCAGCCATTAAGTTGCTCCAAGTTGTGAATCAAAATGTTAAATTACATTGTTCATTAGAAAAAATTACATCTATATGTGACCCTGGACCACAAACCCAGTCATAATTCACACGGGTATATTTGTAGCAATAGCCAACAATACATTGTTTGGGTCAAAATTATAAATTATTATTTTTTTTTAAATGCCAAAAATCATTAGGATATTAAGTAAAGATCATGTTCCATGAGGATATTTTGTAAATTTTCTACCATAAATATATAAATTCTTTTTGTGAGTGGATATACATTGTTAAGGACTTCATTTGGTCAAATTTAAGGTGATTTTTCTCCAATATTTAAATTTTTTTGCACCTTCAGATTCCAGATTTTCAAATAGTTGTATCTCGGCCAAATGTCCTATCCTAACAAACCATACATCAATGGAAAGCTTATATATATTCAGCTTTCAGATGATGTATAAATCTTAATTTTAAAAAAATCGACCCTTATGACTGGTTTTGTAGTCCAGGGTCACATATAACAAACAAACTAAAAATAAAAAAATAAATGAATTAACAAATAACAATATATAATATATAACAATATAAAATATTATGAAAGCAAAAAGCACTAAACAAGACCAATAACTTTGACTTATTAACCCATTAAACACAGTATACCCCATTTCCCCATGATATATGTACTTACAAGTCATTTGCCCACCGGCAACTATAGTTGCCGCTCGTACTTTTGACTAAGTATACAAAAAACTATAGATCTCTTGTAGATTCGTTTTGTTTGGATGATTCTAGAGACCCTCATGATTACGTAGATATATGTCAACAAAAAATTCTTAATATTAACATGAAAATTACTTTTCTTTGGGAGGGTTTGCCTTCGCTATGCTTCCTGGAAGTAGGGGTTGGAAATTGACAGCCTCATGTCACAGGAAGGAAGTGAATACCTTTTTTTTTGTTCTTGAAATCCTTTATTTGGATGTTTTCTTGCATGTCATTGAGACATAAAACATGGAAAACATCTAGAAAAATACTTACAAAAGAAAAATGACAACCATACACTGCGGCAACTATAGTTGCCGGTGGGCTAAAATGGGTTTATTAACATTTAGGGTAAACTAAACCAAACAGTCTCTATAAGAAGGAATAATAAATATTTGGACTTTGAAATAAATTTAAACAATTTATTATTGTCACAATTTAAACTACTGACATCAGCAGCTTCGTTATAAACATTACTGAAAGACACAGGATTAGTTTGTCATTATTTTCATTGATCCTCCTTATCAAACATATAAAATATGTTTTGTGACATTCTTTCCCATCAAACTAAACCTACTGTGACTTCCAACAGTTCCTGAGGAATCGGTTCCCAAAAAAATAACCAAACAGGAAACACGAACTAAGGTCAGGGAAGGTTTGCTGGGATCAGATTCAGAAGTTCACTCTCCATCCAGACACAGGCCGTGATCATACTGTACCTCCATTCTCTGACTTTTTGAAAAGTCACACAACATCACTTAACTGGGCTGAATACTTATATAGTTGTGTTAGTACATGTGTATTTGATAGTAAGTTAATGATAAATCATGAGCTGAATTTGGCAAGTAGTTAACAGTGAATTAATTATGATGTGCCCCCTCAAGTAAAGTCATGACATAAGTATGCATTAACAAACCATTAGTTGATGTTAGTATATGGTTAGTTAATAATGAGTTAGTTATGATTGTGCCCCCTCAAGTAAAGTCATGACACGATGCACTTACAAATCATTACTAATATATGAATAAACACTAAGAGTGCCATCCTTACTCTTACCAGCTAATCAAGGTCTCACTAGGCATGCAATAAACTTTCAAGCAGGTGTGTTGGAGCTGGTTGGAGCTAAACTTTGCAGAACAGTGGCCCTCCAGGACTGAGTTTGGAGACCTCTGCTTTACACCCCGGTAAAAAAAAACAAAAAATATTTGTATTTTATTTATATAATTAAACGTATATGGACATGAAAGCAAGCCATAAACATACCTGTAAAGACACGCATAAGGCACATTTACATGTAAAATCGGGCGCGTCCACAAGCTAATGCTAATCAAAGCATATACATTTAAATGACAAAAATATAAATACAGTTAATAACTGCACATTACCTCCTGAAAATCCCAATAAAACATACATGTAAATATGTTTTTAATTATTAATTCGGTTTACCAAAGCAGTCAACATTTATTAGTTTAAAATGCAAGCATTACCGCTCGGAACACAACAAACGCGCCAAGAGAACACCTAGCGTGCGCCACTAATGAGTGTCCCACCAGAAACAAACCCTACATACTTTACTTCCGGGGATAAACTATGACTATTTAGCTATGACTAAATATAATTGAACTATAAAAATCAGAAAACGGTTTAGATCAAGTTAAATTTATTAGTGGTAGTTAGTCTATTTTCCACGTTTGATTAGACAGATCTATGTAATTAATGGCTAAATAATCATGTGACATTCCAATTATTTGTCACAAAGCTGCAGATGGCAGATTATGATATTACAGTGTAAATTATGACAGTATTAAATTACGTTTCATTCAAATTCAGAGTACTTCTTGTACTCTTATGGAGCCTGATTTATTGTTTACCCCTAAATGTTAATTAATGCATCAATTATCAAACATGTATTAACGCGTAGTTAAGGCTGCTGTTTTCATGGATGAATCCTTATGACTCTTCATTAGTTCATGATTAGTTCATGTCTTAACTAATCATGAGTTCATGTTGAAGTAACTATTAATTCAGGTAGGCTGTTAGTTCATGATTATTCATGTACTGTTATTGTAAAGTGTTACCGTTGTTAATTATAGCTAACCACTTCCAAATTGCGATTCCAAAGCAAACTTTAAAAAAGAAAATTAAAGCTGAATTGATTGATTGCTTAATTGATTCTGGAGTGTTAAGCTTGCCTGACGTAGACCGAGGGGCAGATCTTGCGGGCGTGGAGCAAAATGCTGGGAAAGTAGGTGAAGGTGAGGGTGAGTGGGTCACAGCTGAGGCGGAGGCTAGCGTTGGGGCAACTCTTCCACCTTTTGAACCTTTTTCACCAGTCTCTCCCAGGTCAACAGGGGAGGCGCAGTTGAGAGTGCGGATTGAACGGCTCCGTATGGAAGCTCAAGAGAGAGCACAATCCCGCCAGGCAGAACTAGATCTGCGGCTACAGGTGCGCAAGCTCGCAATTGAAGCCGATAAAGAGGTTAAGCTTCGTCAGTTGGACATCGAGGCGGCGAAGGCTGCTGCGGTTTCCTCTGTTTCGCAGAACTCTTCATCGGTAAGTGATAATTCAGCTAATTCGAGTTCAGCCACTTTTGATGTTGGCAAACACATTGCCTTAGTGCCAAGTTTTCGTGAAGCGGAAGTGGATAGCTATTTTAACGCTTTCGAAAGAATTGCAACTTCTTTGGGTTGGCCAAAAGAGGTATGGTCATTGTTGTTGCAATGCAAATTAGCTGGGAAAGCTTTAGAGGTTTATTCAACCCTGTCTTTAGAAGACAGTCTTAAGTATGAGATGGTTAAGCTAGCTGTACTTAAAGCTTATGAATTAGTCCCAGAGGCCTATAGGCAGCAATTTCGTACTCGTAAGAGAAACGCCAGTCAAACGTATGTTGAATTCGCCCGAGACAAGGGAATCCTTTTTGATAGGTGGTGTGCTTCTAGCGAGGTGGAGGATTTTACATCGCTTAGAGAGCTTATGCTACTAGAAGATTTTAAACAGTGTCTTCCAGGGAGAATGGTACTGTATTTGAATGAACAGAAAGTAACAACTTTATCTCAGGCAGCAGTGTTATCGGACGAGTTTGTGCTCACGCACCGAAATGTTTTTCAACCAGCAAGCATTGAAAATACCTTTTTTAGGGTGCCGACGAAAGTTCAGCAACCCAAATTGAGTAGCGAGAAGCCCAAAGAAATGCGGGAGTGTTTTTACTGTCATAAGAAGGGACATGTTATAGCAGATTGTTTGACTCTGAAGCGTAAGCAGCAGACCCAAGCAAAAGAGGTTGCATTTGTGAATGCCGTTGATCAGGGTGCACATCTTGAACAGACTCAAGGTGAAGTTGACAGTGTTTATGTACCATTTCTTTCTAAAGGTTACGTATCATTATCAGGTAAGGAGGAAGATCAGGTAGAAGTGCGGGTGTTAAGAGACACGGGCGCCGCCCAGTCATTTGTTTGTGCAGATGTTTTGCCTTTTTCAGACCAAACATCAGTTGGATCCAGTAGACTTGTACAGAGTTTCAGCATGGAGGTCATGAGAGTTCCAGTTCATCGTATCCATTTGCGGACAGACTTGGTGTCTGGTTTTGTGGAGGTAGGAGTACGTCCTGCTTTGCCAGTAAAAGGTGTATCCTTCATTTTGGGTAACGATTTGGCCAGAGGGAAGGTGGTACCTTCACTTGAGGTAGTTGACACTCTGTCGATAGAGCATAGCTCTGATGAATTAGCTCAGAAATATCCAAGTGCGTTTACTGCTTGCGTGATCACACGTGCTCAATCAAAGAAAGATGGTGATGTGTCTTTGTTTGACTCTTTCTTATGTGCAGATCAAGAGGCTGAGGGAAGTCTTGTAGGTGAGTCTCACGTCAGTGATCAGGAGAATGAGGTTGTAGTAAGCGACCCATTAATATTGACGATAACTCGTGAAAAACTAATCGAAGCTCAGAAGAATGATGTTACACTCATAAAATGTTTTAAACTGGCGGAGAAACCTGCACTTAACAATGTCTCATTTTAAGTGAGAGATGGACTGCTGATGCGGAAGTGGCATAAAAATAATGCTGTCGAGGATGAGTGGAACGTTGTTTATCAGGTGGTGGTTCCTTCCATTTTTCGTCAACAGGTACTGTCATTGGCGCATGATCATTTGCTCTCTGGGCACTTAGGAGTGACGAAAACGTACAATCGTGTTTTACAGCATTTCTTTTGGTACGGTTTGAAGCGTGATGTGGTACGGTACTGCAAGACTTGTCATGTTTGCCAGTATGCTGGGAAGCCAAACCAGGTGATTCCACCAACCCCTTTAATTCCAATTCCCGTCATAGGTGAACCTTTTGAACATGTGATAGTGGATTGGGTTGGTCCTTTACCAAAGACCAAATCTGGTAATCAGTTTTTATTGACTATTATGTGCACCGCTATCAGATACCCGGAAGCAATTCCACTCCGCAAAATCACATCCCGAGCAGTGGTTAAAGTTTTAACAAAGTTCTTTACCACTTTTGGTTTACAGAGAATTGTCCAGACTGATCAGGGGACTAATTTTCTATCTAAATTGTGTGCTCAAGTTTTTAAATCACTCAATATTACACATCGCATATCCAGTGCCTATCACCCAGAAAGTCAGGGGTCTTTGGAGAGGTTCCATCAGACCTTAAAAGCAATGCTTAGGAAATACTGCCTCGAGACAGGGTCTGAGTGGGACGAAGGTGTTCCCTTGCTTTTATTTTCAATCCGTGAAACAGTGCAGGAGTCCCTCAAGTTCAGCCCATCAGAGCTGGTCTTTGGCCATACTGTTAGAGGACCACTGAAAGTCCTAAAAGAGAGGATGTTAGGCATTGAGGACTCTAAGAAAACAAATGTGTTGGACTACGTTAGCAAATTCCATGATCAACTTCAGAAATCATGTATGCTAGCTCGTGAGACATTGACTAAAGCTCAAGGCAAGATGAAAATGTGGTATGATAAATCTGCTGTCAACAGATCTTTTGCAGTTGGCGATCAGGTGCTGGTTCTACTTCCCGTTCCGGGGTCCGCATTAACTGCACGTTTTTCGGGGCCTCATGAGATCTTGGAGAAGAGGTGAGAGACAGATTATGTATTGCGTACACCAGACAGGAGACGTCAGAAATGGGTATGTCATATCAATATGATAAAAGCTTACCATACCAGAGATGACAGGGGGTCACCTAAGGAGAAGGAAGACGATTCTGTCCGTCCGGTAGGGGTTGCATGTGACGAGCTCATTTGTTGACGACCGAGACAATGCGGAAGGCTTATTGGAGTTAGATTGTCTAATTCTGAAACTCTAGCCAAGTTGTCAAGTTTCTTGGCACACCTTAACTCTCTGAGGTCTGAAAACGCGCCGGCGCGTTTTGCAGGTTTTTTTCACATTGCAGTAAAACAGACTTAAAATACTCCGTCATTTTTTGTCATAGAGACATAAGTAATATATCAATTGAAACTATAGAATATCTTCTTTTATTTGTATACACTCAGAGTAAAAACAAAATGTTGTGCTTTTTGTAAAATAAAGAAAACTAACATGATGCGTGATCTCTCGTCTCCCTCTGAACGAACTCCAATCTGATAGTTCTCAGAAAATGAGCTGTAACTTAGTGAATACTAATTACAAAAAAATTACACTTTTGTCTAAAAAAAAACGTTGAAATGTCAGGTTTTAAATCGTGTAAGTCAAATCGAAAACAAACGATCTGTTTATGTAATCTGTATGAAAAGAGAGCCATGTCAGAAGTCTGTGATTCAGCTCATTACCCACTAATGCGGCCACGCCCAAGGAGGGAGCGCTATTCAGAGGCAAATTCAGAGGCAACACATGCATACATCATCTCAATCGTGTATTTATTGTCTTGAAAAGTGTTTATCTGGATGTAAAAGCCATGGTTAGCGACCTCTGGAAGACATGCAGTTAGTTCCTGTTTTCTTTTCTTCTATAGATGAATTTTAGATGAGTTTTTGTTTCTTTAGCGCCCTCCGGCTGCAGTATGAATTGAAAACACCATTCATGGAATAGCCTCTTCTTCTTTAGATGAATTTGTGGACTAAAAATGCACAGAGAGCGCCCTCCGACTGCAAGTGTGAATTGAAAACACCAGCGCTCATAGTAATGACAATGAATATTAAATAAATATAACTCCTCTGTATAGAAAATTGGCATAAACATATGAGAATCCAATATTTCTCCAAATGTGCATGCTTTTAAACTAAAAGCCTATATTCAGACTCTTTGCATCACAGAAATACATTATATTTTAAAGTATAATATAAAACCATTACTTTATATTGTAATAATATTTTTCTGTATGTTTCATATACCATGATGAGCTTGAGACATCACAGAAGGTTTTTTTCACAGCCTACCTGACTGAAATGCCTCATTAATATGCAAGTCATTTCAGCTCATTACTCAGGGTTCCCGCGGGTCCTTAAAAAGTCTTAAAATGTCTTAAATTAAAATCCGGGAAATTAAGGTCTTAAATTGTCTTAAATTTACCGTAAAGTTGCTGTAGGTATTACATTTTCAGCCGGTGTGCTTAATGACGATAGGGAAGCACAGTGGTCCACCGTAAAAGATCTAATAGTTGATCAATTTAGTATGTGTGAAACGGGTGTGAAATGACAGTGTCCGCGATTTATTAGCTTATTACGGTAGGTCGGCTACAGACGCTGACGTCGGTCTGCGCCTGCGTGCTGCCATTACGTGGTTGTCGAGGTGAGGTTCAAAATGCAAAGATGGGAAAGTGTAAATTTAACGACAAGTGGGTGGAAGAGGATGCATTTAAGAGGTGGTTGGCGCCGGCTGAAAATAACAATGAGGCAATGTGTAAATTCTGCAAAAAGACCTTTTCGTTAGGGACCATGGGGCTCAAAGCCGTCGAGTCGCACATGAAAGGAGGAAAGCACCAGCGGTACGTTGCAGCAGCTAGTCATAGCTAGGGTTGGGTATCGTTTGAATTTGAACGATTCCGATTCCGATTCCTTGTTTCGATTCCGGTTCCTAACGATTCTCGATTCCGATTCTTTTAAGAGGCAGGGTCAAAAAAAGTTTAGGATATTTTAAATGAGCTAGCTAACCAACGGTCTTTCTGAAGGAAATAGTCTGACCTTCTCCATCAATTTTAATTCTATGAAATTTTTACTTTTTATGAACTTTACTATGAATTTCTCACAGGGCTGTTTTCAACTACAATTTAAATATCAAATCTATGAACTTGAATATAAATATTATAAATTATGAATATATTTTCACAGGGGTACACTTTCCTCAAGAGAGCTTTATTTTTGAAAACCATGAAAACACATTTACACATGAGTGTATGATGCTGCAGGTACTTGAACATGTTACCGTGCTCCCACTGATGGGCTAACCTGGTGCAGAATAGCAAATAAACAATAAGAAACAACTTGTAAAACCCAGTCCAGATTAGCAGCAGGTACAGTATAAAATCAGAAACAGTTCTTGTTTAGGAAAATGATCATATCTGCCTTCTCAGGCAGGATGCGTGAGCGTTCTGGACAGATAGTATCTCCTGCTGTGCACACATTTATTTCTACTCCATGAACTCACTTCGGTAAAGTTGGTTTTATATTCGCACATTCGGACTTCTGATAAATTCAGACTTTCCAATAAATGTGCAATAAATTAATGTTTGCGAATTTTAAGCAGCGACATGATATTGAGAACCAACGATTGTCAACTTACAACATTTTTCACAGTCGATCAAAATAGGCAAGTATTGTTTTAATGGCATATTTACTTGTGAATGTCCACTGAATGTCCAATGTAGTGTGATTAACAAAGCTATTGAATACGGATGCCCGAATGTGCGAATATAAAACCAACTTTACCGAAGTCATGAACTCGGAGGTGCTTTATCATGTTCGACGTGTACCCTCCTATGCACGAAACAATCTTGCCGCAAATGTTGCATTTTGGCGAGATTTCGTTCTGTTTAAAAAAAGTGAAGCCACACTTTGGACCGCCGACGCACGCTATCCATGTTCGACTCGCTCGGTTATGCCAACACTTCCGATGAACGCTTCTTCGTTGGTGTTCAGCGGTTTCTTCTTCCAGTCGGCGGACTGTGAATCGAAACTAGGAATCGAAACTAGGAATCGAAATTTAAACTTTTGAACGATTCCGGGAAAATCGCAAAGCTAGTCCCGGTTCCAATCGATACTCGATACTCGATACCCAAGCCTAGTCATAGCGGGTCCAGGTTAATCCCTGCATTGTTTGCAGCTCGACCTAACGATGTTACTAGTTCAGACGCCACCTCACAGTCTGCTATAACAAGTTTCATTTCACCGCCAGACACCCAAAAGGCAGAGGTACTGTGGGTTCTCCATACTGTGACGAGGCACAATTCATTTAAATCTAACGAGGACATACGTGACATCTTTGCTGCAATGTTCCCCGATTCGCAGCTTGCAAAGTCATTCACCAGTGGTGAAAATAAAACTGTATATGTCACCAAATATGGCATCGCTTCATTCATCAAGAAGGAGCTATCGTGCAGCGTTAGTGAGAAGCCATACGTCGTCATGTTTGACGAAAGTTTGAATAAAACGACAAAGAACAAACAAATGGACCTTCATTTGCGATTCTGGACTACTGATGATGAGACTGGCACACACTACGTCGTCGGGTCAGCTACTATGGGTCGGTGTTCATGGGTCACTCCAGAGCCGAGGACATGTTGGGTCATTTCAATGTAAGTAACGTTACGATTGTGTTTGAAATCGCATACTATTATTCATACTAAGTGTGGTGTAAAATTGGTTTAAAGCTCATATGCTAGCGGTGTAAACACCAACACTCCCCCGGTGCTCAGTGTTCCCACTCCGGGCAGAGGACTGGTTATGTGCTCCAGTCAGGTCACAGGTCTATGGTCACTTTGACAATCTAACAGGTAACACATAGCTCAGAGTTTAAGGGGTATAACTGTTGGTATATGTGGTTTATAGTTTAAATATGCCGAATTGTGATTTTATGGGCTGTTGGGCAAATGTAGCTGCTAATGTAGGCTGTCACTTGCTGCTATAGCAACAGTAAACATTCACTTAAGGGTTAATGAGCTGTAAATAGAGATGCAGAAACAAGCTATGTTTGTAAATACACATTAGATATGTTGTATTTTACCACAAAATACATGATTTTACCAGTTAGTAAACCTATAGAAAATAATTAATTTAATTAGCAAAATTTACCATTACATTTATTGGCCACACACATAGAAAGACCACTGTGACCATATACTGACTTGAAAAGAGCACATATTAACCAGTACTACTGTTACAATCTGCATAAAGTATTTTAATGTCAAAGCTCACATTTTTAATGTACGAAGGCATCCTGTATCATAACTAATGTCTGTCGTTTGTAATAAAACAAATCTGAATTGAACTCACTGAACGTACACCCATATAACGTTACCAATTATATAATGATTAACGTTAATTATGTTTATAATTACGTTTGTGTATGTTTGCATTTTATTGTTGTGGATTACTTGGCAAATTGAATTGATTTTTTTTTTTTTTTTTTTTTCAAATGTGCAGGAAGGTACAAAGGAGCTGAATCTGAACAACATGCTCTCACTATCAATGGATGGGCCTGCTGTAAACTGGAAGTTTGTTGAACTCTTACAAGAGGAACACAGAGAGCAGTGTGGTGGAGCCCAACTACAAATAATTGGGAGTTGTGGCCTTCACACGATGCACAACTCGTTCAAGAACGGCTTCGCAGTGTGGCAAGTTGAGAAAGTCCTGAAAGCCCTGCACTACCTGTTTCATTGTGCACCTGCAAGGAGAGAGGACTTTGTGTTAGTGACAAAGTGTGATACATTTCCTCTGCCATTTTGCGGACATCGATGGCTGGAAAACCTTCCAGCAGTGGAGCGAGCCATTGAAATTTGGCCATATATTGTCACCTGTGTGGATCAGGTCAAAGCCAAGAAGCTCCCCAATCCAAGGTCATCGTCATATGACACCATCGCAGAAGCCCGGATGGATCACTTCATCTTGGCAAAGTTACACTTCTTCATGAGTGTCTCAAGAAGTTTTCAGCCATTTCTCACCAAGTACCAGACAGATGCCCCGATGATTCCCTTCCACGGCAGAGATTTGGAGGATCTAATCAGGGTAGGCCTAATGACTACTAAAAGTATATTAATGGTTTAATCATTCAAGCACCATCATTTACAGAGGATATGAACAATAAAACAAAGTACTGAGTTTTCAGCATGATGATGTTTGTAGAAAGTATTGTAAATACTGTAATACTTTTTCCAATTTTGATTATAATTATTATGCTTGTGCTATTCTATTTTCAGAGCCTTCTCAGACGCTTCATAAAGCGAGACGTCCAGGTTGATGTTTCCCCAGTAAAACTGGTCAAGCTTGATGTGACAGACCAAAAGATTTGGGTCAGTCCAAAGCAAGTGGACATTGGCATGGGAGCCACAGCTGCCCTCAAGGTAATATTTATCTTAGAATACTTAATCATTGTGCTATATGCGCTGCAAAGTCACTTGACTAGTGAAGTATTTATGTTGAGAAATTAAGAGATCAGATTAATTGTTTTGACATCAAGCAGTTGACCTATTAACTGGATCTGTCAAATGTTGTGTAGTGTAAGTTACACATAGGGAGAGTTTATTTGATGTTTCAGGTGATGTGACTTTTGTGCTTTTGTCAGGGAATGTCAGGCAGTCAGAGTGGTGGAAGTGAACATGAGGTGTTACTGTTCATGCGACACAGCCAGAGTGCCCTGTCAAAAATTTGTCAGAACCTTCTATTGAAGTGCCCCCTGAAGTACCCCTCTGTCCGAAATATGATGTGTCTGGACCCCCAAAATATGCACAAAGAACCAGACATGTGCCTGCAAAAAATTAAGGCCCTCATCATGAAATTTGTGCAGGATAAGAAGCTGTCAGGAGGAGTCACAGCGGGTAACATCTGTAGAGAAATGTGAACAGTTAGCCTTGTGTTTATCAAAGGGAGTCTTATTTTAGATCTCAAGTTATACTAGCCTATTATTTTGCAGTTCATTTTTTTTGTTTTATTTTATTGGAAATACAGCCTAGTATGAGTTATGATAAATGTATGTAGGCCTAATATATGTTCTTAGACATAATAATTGAAATATAGTTGAAAATATGAGATGCATTTTCCAGAGTATAGTGAAAATAAATCTCTTGTGACAACAAAGTATAATTTTAACTAGAAAATATTACAGATGTACTTGTCTTTATCTAAATGCAGGTGATAAGATTGCCCAACAATTTCAGAAGTTCCTCTTCAGTGAGGCCAGAGGAGAGGAATTCATGGCCTTCAATGCATTGGATGGAAAATCGTGAGTTGACAGCTTCCTGCATAAGGCCATGAATGGATATGCAGAACTTTGGAGCTTTGTGGAAAAGCTGCTGCTTCTGTCCCATGGACAAGCTACTGTGGAGCGTGGGTTCTCCATAAACAAGGAGGTGGAGATGTGCAATATGAACGAAGACACTATAGTCTCACAGAGACTAATCTGCGACTATGTGAGGATGTGTGGTGGAGTGGTCAAAGTGCCTCTAACTAAAGAGCTGCTAAATGAGTGTGCATCTGCACGCAACCGGTACAGAATATTCTTGGAAGATGAGAGGAAGAAAAAGGAAAAGACAAAACAGCTGAACAAGAGAAAAGAGGTTGAAGATGAGCTTGAAGAGCTACGCAAGAAAAGAAGAACAATCTCAACTGTGTGTGAAACTCTAGAAAAGGATGCAGATGGCCTTGCAGAGAAGGCTGAGAATACAGCAGGGACCAAGATGGCAGAACTTATCACTAAATCTAATTCCATGAGAAAAAGATGCAAGGAAAAGAGAAGGGAGTTGGTGGACCTAGACCATGAAATTGAGAAGAGAGCAGCAGAGCTACGCCACATGTCTTGAGGAGAATTTGGGATGTTACAAAACAAAGGGTTACTCTCATTAAAAGTCATGTAATAACATTTGTGTTTTCTAACAGTTATGTAGATTATTTGTCAACTTTTTGGCTTGTGAAAGGCTGTTTTGAGGACTTTCATTATTGAGCTTATTTTCAGTATTCTATTATATATGGTTCCTTCATACAAGGCATTGTGTTGTTTAGTGTAATCCAACTTATCTATGTTACGTTGTCTCTGTTCTACATCACAAAGGAACAAAAAAAAATAAAATAAAAAGGTCTCAAAGAAAAGTATTTTTACTTTTTTTTTTTTTACTTACCGAGTTTACACATTGCACATAATTGATACCAAATGGAAAAACTTTAAGATTTGATTTCCATTGTAGGAGGCAACAAATTGAGTAGCCTGTTCCAAAGAAATTATGAAAATTTTGGGTCTTAAATTATATTTGTTGAGGTCTTAAAAAGGTCTTAAAAAGCATTAAATTTTACTTTTAAAATGGTGCAAGAACCCTGTTACTATGCAATTCTTTTGTCTTCTCAGGTGTAAATCATCCATTATTCATCATTATTCATGCTGATTCACACCTCCACGCATACGGTGTTTCTTGGCAAAAAGTGTCTTACAAAAACTAAATCAATATATTGTTATAAATGAAAGGGTAGTCAGCATAATTTTTACATAATTTTGAAGCAAAAACTCTAGTCTACAACCTCCAATACCCTAAAGTATTGTAAACACAGATTTACTATACTTTTTTTGGCCTTATTTCAGTGACTTAAGTTTTTTTGTTTTTTCAATAACCACGCATAAATGTTGTTCCTTCAAAAACACAAACATGTACATACATGTTCCTCACATATTATGGTAGCCTAGTTTGTGCTGAACACTTGTGTCATTAATATGTTTATGAACAACTGAAAAAAGCACAAATGTCAGGTATGTTCAGGCCCCAAATCAGCCTCAGACTCCAGAGGGTTAACATTGATCAGAGAGATGACATCATCAAGCTCCTTAGCAATTTTTCTTCTATACTGGGGGACACTCCTACACTAACCAATGTTTTACAGCATGACATCAATGTAGGGGAGGCTCAGCCGATTAAGCAGCACCCTTATAGAGTTAACTTTATTAAAAGAGCTGCAATGAAGAAAGAAACTCAGTATCTATTGGAGAAAGGTTTAGCCAGCCCTAGCGTTAGTTCATGGAGTTCGCCGTGTCTTTTGGTAAAAAAGTCAGATGGTACAGCACGCTTTTGTACAGACTACCGACGTGTCAATGCTGTAACTGTCCCCGATTGTTTCCTGATGTCACGGATAGAGGACTGCGTCGACAGTGTTGGTTCTGCCAAATTTATGAGTAAGCTAGATTTGCTTAAGGGATATTGGCAAGTTCCATTAACGCCCAGAGCATCTGAAATTTCAGCTTTTGTAACACCAGATTGTTTTCTTCAATACAGGGTTATGGCATTTGGCCTGCGAAATGCCGCAGCCACTTTTCAGAGGCTGGTTAATTTGGTTCTTGCTGATGTTCCGAATTGTAACGCTTATCTTGATGACATAGTGGTTTATTCACAGAGTTGGAGGGAGCATGTATCTCTTCTAGAGACTGTATTCAAGCGTTTGCAGGAAGCTTCGCTGACTTTGAATCTCTCCAAGTGTGAAATCGGTAAGGCTACAGTGACTTACCTTGGTAAGCAGGTGGGGTATGGTCAAGTACGTCCGGTGATGGCCAAAATTTTGGCGATAAACGACTTTCCAGTACCTAAGACCCGACGTGAGTTACGTAGATTCTTGGGCATGGCCGGTTTCTATCGGTGTTTTTGTCGAAATTTTTTCCTCTGTTGCTGCACCATTAACTACTTTACTTAGTCCTTCAGAACATTTTGTTTGGTCAACTGAATGTCAAACAGCATTTGAAAATATTAAAGTCTTGCTGTGTAGTGAGCCTGTTCTGTCTGCCCCAAATTTCTCCTTGGCGTTCAAACTGGAGGTGGTTTGAGTGATTTAGGAGCTGGTGCCGTACTCATAGGATAGGGATGGAATCGATCACTCGGTCTGTTACTTCTCTAAGAAGTTTAATAGAAGTCAACGTAACTATTCAACAATAGAGAAGGAAGCTTTGGCTTTGCTGTTAGCAATCCAACACTTCGAGGTTTACATTGGCTCTTCTGTTTTTCCTGTGATTGTTTATACAGACCACAACCCTTTAACCTTTATTTCACGTATGTGTAACCAGAACCAAAGGTTGATGAGGTGGTCCCTTATTTTTCAGAACTACAATTTTGAGATCCGGTACAAGAAAGGTACAGAGAATGTTCTGGCAGACGCTCTGTCTGGGGTCTAAGGAAGAGTACTTACTGGTCTAGGTTGGTTCTATCAAACATGTGTATGTTTGTTTTTTAAGGGTGGGGGTGTTACGTCCCGTATTGTTTTCCCCCTCTCTTTCACTCTTACCTGTTACAGGTCCTGTGATTGGATGACGTCGCTGCCAGTCATCGGAGCCACGCGACATCCCGAGAACCAATCAGACACTAGTGGGCGCGTATAAAGACCCGGATGCAACAGAGCGCGGGAGAGGCGCTTGCTTTTCTTTTGTTTGCTTGCCTGTGTTTGCTCCTGTAGCTTGCTCTTGTTTTGTCCTTGCTTAGTTTGATTCATTTATTGTGTTTTCTTTGTTTGAAACTTTGCTCTTCATGTTCTACTACTGAGTTTATGGTGTGACTCGACTCTCGGTTTACCAGAGTTTGTTCAAGTCCTTCTCCGATACATAGTGATGGGACCAGGTTAGTATGTCACGTGACTTACACCTCACAGCACGTAGAGTAAAGTTGTTTAAACACACTAGTTTAGGAGCGGGTGCCAAATTTATGTATTTATGTTTGTTAGTTAGTGTAGATAGCGGTGTTCTACACTGAGGATGTTATTTTCTTTGCTTTCTTTTGATTAGCTTAGAATTTGTTGGGGTTTAGTTAACTAGTTTTGTTTTATTGATTTCTTTGCTTTAGCTCCGCTCTTGTCCCTCGCTTTGTTATCGTTTATTCTTTACGTTTGTATATAATTTGTAAATAGGTATTTGTGTTAGATGTATGCTTTTGGCTCACTGTTTATTGTATTATTGGGTGTTTTGCTATTATTGAATTATTTTTTTACTAAAAGCAACTACAAATTCAGTTTTCCTCTCTGCCTGTTTCTTTATTACACGCATCACATCTCCTTAATAAATGAGTACATTCCTTTTAACAGCATTTTAATAGTTAATTTTTCTCATGTTACGACTCCATATCCCCTAGTCGCCAGGGGGACGTAACAGTTAGCTTTAGCCACGGAGCACCATCAAACTCATTCAGAATCAAATGTAAACATCCAAATAAATACCATACTTACGCGATTAGACATGCTGCATGACGAACACTTTGTAAAGATCCATTTTGAGGGTTATATTAGCTGTGTGAACTTTGTTTATCCTGGTTAAGGCAAGCGCGAGCTCCGGGGGTGGAGAGCACGAGAATTTAAAGGGGCAGCGCAGCTTGAATCGGCGCATATTTAATTTTTTTATTTCAAAGTGTTTTTATTGTTTTAAATGTACATAACACAAACAAACCAACATACATTCTCTTATGTCAAGTCAAGTCACCTTTATTTATATAGCGCTTTTTACAATGCAGATTGTGTCAAAGCAGCTTTACATTAATAACTGGTACATAATTTTGGCTGCACAGCAGCTCTTAAAGAATAGTGTCAATGCAGGCAGATCAGAAGCACTGTTGATTTAAATGTCAAGAATACTGTTGAATATCAAATGTCAAGTCAAATGTCAAGTGTCCCCAACTAAGCAAGCCAAAGGCGACAGCGGCAAGGAACCCAAACTCCAGCAGGTGACATCAGGTGGCAAACAGGTGGCAAACAAGTGGCAAATAGGTGTTAAAATGGAGAAAAAAACCTTGGGAGAAACCAGGCTTAGTCAGGGGGCCAGTTCTCCTCTGGCAAACAGTGCTTTGTTACGAATCGGGTTGCTATCATAAGTCTGATAGAATCGCAACAATCAAAGTGTTTATTTCAGTTCCATCCAGTTGAGGATCTTATTCATCACGCCGGTATGGACGGTTTGTTGAGGAACTGTGCTACTGGCTGTTGTGTCGATGAGGCCTTCACAATGGATGATCTAGTTGACTCGATCTCTGCTGATACTTCAGGGCTGCGTTGTGGTCATGTCCAGTTAGGGATCGTATTCATCACGCCGGTATGGACGGTTTGTTGAGGAACTGTGCTACTGGCTGTCGTGTTGATGATGTCTTCACAATGGATGATCTAGTCGATTCGATCTCTGCTGATACTTCAGGGCTGCATTGTGGTCGTGTCATGGCTCCGGTCCTTGGTCTCAGCTGGATACGGCCCGGATCCGGTTGACTACGGTAAACCTCGGGATAAACAGAAAGACTAATATTAGCGTAGATGCCATTCTTTTTCTGATGTAACGAGTACATCTGGTGTTATAGAAAGTGTTCCCGGTTCCAGCTGACCTATTTTATGCAGCCTAATAATCCTTTAACGGATTTGAAAATATAAATTGATAATGTGTTATGTGTATGCCAGGTTAAAGAGATACGTTTTTAGTCTAGATTTAAACTGACAGAGTGTGTCTGCATACCGAACAATGCTAGGAAGATTGTTCCAGAGTTTAGGTGCCAAATAGGAGAAGGATCTACCGCCTGCGGTTGATTTTGATATTCTAGGTATTATCAGCTGGCCTGAATTCTGAGATCGCAATAAACGTGAAGGACTATAATGCATTACGAGCTCGCTTAGGTACTGGGGAGCTAAACCATTTAGTGCTTTGTAAGTAATTAGCAAGATTTTAAAATCTATACGATGTTTAACAGGAAGCCAATGCAGTGATGACAGAACTGGGCTAATATGGTCATACTTCCTAGTTCTAGTAAGAACTCTAGCTGCTGCATTTTGTACGAGCTGTAGTTTATTTATCAAGCAGGAGGAACAACCACCCAGTAGAGCGTTACAGTAATCTAGCCTTGAGGTCATGAACGCATGATCTAACTGTTCTGCATTTTTCATTGAGAGCATATGTCGTAGTTTAGATATATTTTTAAGATGGAAGAATGCCGTTTTACAGATGCTAGTAACATGACCTTCAAATGAAAGATTGGAATCAAAGAGCACACCCAGGTTCCTAACTGACGACGAAGACTTAACAGAGGAGCCATCAAGTGTTAGACAGTATTCTAGGTTATTGCGTGAAGAAGTTTTCGGTCCAAAAATTAGAATCTCTGTTTTTTCTGAATTTAGTAGTAGGAAATTACTGGTCATCCAGTTTTTTATATCAGCTATACATTCTGTTAATTTAGCGAATTGGTAAGTTTCGTCAGGGCACGAAGAGATATAGAGCCGAGTATCATCAGCGTAACAATGAAAACTAATGCCATGCTTCCTAATGATATCTCCCAAGGGTAGCATGTACAGAGTGAAAAGCAACGGTCCTAGTACTGAGCCTTGCAGTACTCCATATTTAACTTGTGATTGATATGACATCTCATCGTTTACTACTACAAACTGATAACGGTCAGATAAGTATGATTTGAACCATGCCAATGCAATTCCACTAATGCCAACATAGTTTTCGAGTCTATTTAGAAGAATATTGTGATCAACAGTTTCAAATGCAGCACTAAGATCCAGTAACACTAATAGAGAGATACAACCACGATCTGATGATAAGAGCAAATCATTAGTAACCTCTAATGAGAGCAGTCTCAGTACTATGGTACGGTCTAAATCCTGACTGGAAATCCTCACAGATACTATTTCTTTCTAAAAAGGAACATAGTTGTGATGAAACTGCCTTTTCTAGTATTTTTGACAGAAAAGTGAGATTTGAAATCGGCCTGTAATTGACTAATTCTCTAGGATCAAGTTGTGGTTTTTTAATAAGGGGTTTAATAACAGCCAGTTTAAAAGTTTTTGGTACGTATCCTAGTGATAAAGATGAATTAACAATACTAAGAAGAGGATCTATGACCTCTGGAAGCATCTCTTTCAATAGCTTAGTCGGTATAGGGTCTAACATGCATGTGGATGATTTTGATGATTTAACAAGTTTAGACAATTCTTCCTCTCCTAAAGCAGTAAATGAATTGAATTTTTCTTCAGGGACACTACAATGCACTGTCTGACACAATACTGTAGTAGACGGTTGCATGGTTATAATTTTCTCTCTAATATTATCAATCTTGCAAGTAAAGAAGTTCATAAAGTCATTACTGCTGTGCTCTTTGGAAACATCAGAAGTTGAAGCTTTATTTCTTGTTAATTTAGCCACTGTATCAAATAAATACCTAGGGTTGTGTTTATTTTCTTCTAAAAGTTTTGAAAAATAGGCAGATCTAGCAGTTTTTAAGGCCTTTCTGTACTCAATCATTCTCTCTCTCCACGAAATGCGAAATACTTCTAGTATGTCATACAAGGCATCCCCATCCACAAACCTCATACTTTGTATACTTTATCTCTCATATCTCCTTTCGTCGCAGATTTGCATCCAAGGTTCGTACAAGTACTGAGAATGCACACAGAACCCAACAAAAAAAAAGAGAAAGAAAAAAAAAAATGAGGAGATGAGAACCTAAATTTTTTAATCTAATAAATTAGCATCAAATGCATTTTCATAATAATCCAAGAAAGGTTGCCATACATTCTGAAACCTTTCTGCTGAGTTTTGGACTGTTGTTCGTAACTTTTCAAGCGGGAGGAAGGACATAGTTTCGCACACCCAACGTGAGTGTTTTGGGGGTGAGGGAGATTTCCAATTTGTAAGAATTAGTCGGCGGGCTAACAGTGTAGAGAATGCTATTAATTGAGATTGGCCTCTTGAGACCCCAACTCTACTGTGTACCACCCCAAATATTGCAATGATAGGGTCTGGATCAATATTCTTTTTACAAATGTAGGTGAATGTATTAAATATCTCAGACCAGAATGTACCTATGCTTGGGCATGACGCACATATTTAATGATGCCTCCAAATAGGCAGTTAAAAAAATGAATTTAAAAAAATCTATGTGGTATTTTGAGCTGAAACTTCACAGACACATTCAGGGGACACCTTAGACTTATATTACATCTTTTAAAAAGATGTTCACCTTTAAGTATTTTTGGGAAACTTTCAGAGCTACAAAGAACTCTTTCCAAACTTTAAGGCAGGGGTGGGATTTTGGCAAGGTGCAAATTAAACAATTCTGTCAACAGTACACTCGAAACATCACTGCACAGTTATAGAGATCAATGAAAATTTTGGAGACATCAATAGTCAAACTTCAAGAGTTAGCTGATGTTGGCGCCGATGGCCTCACGGGCAGTGCGCCGACATGTAGCGCCAATGCGCTTCGGGCGACCCGAGTTCGAGTCCCGGCTCGTGGTCCTTTCCCGATCCCGTCCCCCTCTCTCTCTCCCACTTCGCTTCCTGTCAAGTAACTGTCCTATCATAATAAAGGCAAAAAAACGCCAAAAATAAATCTTTAAAAAAAAAGAGTTAGCTGATTCGAGCGGGGGGAATAATGTTTTGGAGGGTCTTTCAATGAAAAAAACTCAGCTTAGTGATCTTTTAGGGGTTAAGAGCAGTTTGTTTCTATGAAAAGCTGTACAGATGTGAATGTGTTGCAGAGCCTGACATTAAAAATTTCTTTTTTGGAAACTTGACACAGGTGTATGACGAAGCCAATGAGAAACTCAGTAAGGCTTTGAGCCTGGATGAGTTGTACAAGGCCCTTCAGGGCATGGAGCCTGGAAAGGCTCCTTGCGTTGATGGTCTCCCAGTAGACTTTTATAAGTCTTTCTGGACTGTGTTGGGGGAGGATTTGCTCATGGTGCACAGTGAAAGCTTGGCTGAAAAGCGGCTGCCATTGAGCTGCCGTAGAGCTGTCCTTACACTGAAAAAAGGAGACCTGACGGATATTAAGAATCGACCCTGTGTCACTTCTCTGCACGGACTACAAACTGCTCTCTAAAACGCTGGCAAACAGACTAGCAGAAGTAATTGAGCAAGTTATTCATCCAGACCAGAGCTATTGCATACCTGGTAGGTCCATTTTCGATAATATTTCTTTAGTGCTGGATATACTGGATGTTTCCAATTTGTTTAATTTAGAATGTGCCTTAATCTCTTTAGATCAAGAAAAAGCATTTGATTGAGTTGAACATAATTACCTGTGGAAAACTTTAGCAGCTTTTGGTTTTTGCCTAGATTTTATAGAAATGATTAAGATGCTGTATACTGATGTTGAGAGTGTGCTGAAAGTGAACGGTGGCTTATGCACTCCTTTTAAGGTAGGTAGAGGTGTTAGGCAAGGATGTTCGTTGTCAGGAATGCTTTATGCATTAGCCATAGAACCGTTGTTGCAACCGATAAGAGTTCTTTTGAATGGTTTAAATATACCTGGTTTTTAACTGTAATATTCATGCTGATGATGTAGTTGTAATGGTTAACAGTCAAAAAGACATGGACATTTTAAAAAAAATTACTTGAAGATTTTAATGTTCTATCTTCTGCTAAGGTAAATTGGAACAAAAGTGAAGCCTTAATGTGCGGAAAGGGGATGGGAGATAAGCTAAGTCTTCCTGATGGGTTGCTTTGGTGTAAAGGGGGTTTTAAATATTTGGGGGTTTATTTAGGAGATGAGGTTACTGTGCAGAAAAACTGTGAAGGAATTGTCGAAAAGGTTAAAGGTTGATTAGACAAATGGAAATGGTTGGCTCCAAACATGTATTACAAAGGGCATACTTTAGTTATTAATAATTTAATTGCATCTTCTATCTCGCATAAATTGGCCTGTATAGATCCACCTTCAAAACTGATGACTGAAATACAAGCTTTATTAGTGGAATTTTTTTGGGATAAATTACACTGGATCACTCAGAGCATCTTATTCCTGTCTAAAGAAGAAGTGGACAGGGGCTGATGAACTTGCAAAGTTGAACAGCAACTTTCCGTCTGCAGTTTATACAAAGACTTCTTTCGGGATCAAGAGACTGTGGTTGGAGGGCTGCTGCATGTGCTATTTTACGGAGTCTTGGAGGCTTACAGATGGACAAATCTCTTTTATTTTGGACCCTCTGAAACTGGATACTCTCAGACTGCCAATCTTTTATCGCAATCTTTTTAAAGTATGGAGTCTTTTTAATCTTCAAAGGACACTGTGTGTGGAATCACTCTTCTGGTTGTTAAATGAACCCATAGTGCATGGGGCCCGTTTGGATATTTCCACAGTTGACCGTTTTTTTCCTGGACTTAATAATTTGCTTTGTAAATCAAGGATCACCACTCTGGGTCTTCTGCTAAATGTGGCTGGTCCTAACTTCTCGAACACTGAACAAGTAGCTTCCCATTTGGGTGTTTTTTCGACCCGTACAATTGCTCATCTGATGGTAAAGTGGCAATCTGCTCTTACAAATGAGGAGAGACAATTATTGACAGACTACTGCACAGGAGTAAAGGCTCCTAATGCTGAAGACACTTTTCCAACCATTTACTTGTCTCCCAAACTAGATGATTGTGTGGGATTGTTTTTAAAAGCTGGAAAATCTTTGAGTGTAGATTTCTTCTCAAACAAATTGTGTGTTGGGGTTTTTAATAAGAAAACTTTGAACAGCAAAGTAGATACACCAAGGCGTTCTTATTTTAAACTGGATGAAAATGTTAAAGCGGAATGGAGAGTTTTTTATAAGCCACCGTTAACAAAGCGAGTAGGGGACATACAGTGGAGCGTTCTCCATGGAGCAATTGCTGTCAATGCTTTTATTTCTGTTTTAAATCCTGAGGTAAGCTCTGAATGTCATTTTTGTTTTAATGGAGAAACTGTTTTTCATGCTTTTATGGAGTGTTCTAGACTAAAGCCCTTATTTACTGTATTAGGAATCTTTTTGACTGTTTTAATGAAATATTTTCCATGGAAACTTTTATTTTGGATATCAAATACGAGCAGAAAAGACATATTACTTGTCAGTTACTGAATTTTTTTTGGGGTCAAGCTGAACTAGCTATTTACTCAAGTAGAAAAAAAGGATTGAACAGAAGCCTGGACAAAATGTTACTGTCTTGTTTTCATCTCTTGTAAAGTCTAGGGTGTTAATTGATTTTAATTTCTACAAATCTATGGATGATCTTTTGAACTAAAATGGTGTAGCAAAGGAGCATTGTGCTCCGTGTTTGAAGATGAATAGTTTTTTGCACATTTCCTGTAATTTTCACTTTTCTATGAGATAATTTATATTTCGTAAACTGTGTTTTGATGAATTTGTAATAAAGAACATTTTAAATTCAAATTCTCTCTCTCTCTGTCTGTCTCTCTCTCTCTCTCTCTCTCTCTCTCTCTCCTGATCGTGATGTCCTTTTGCCAGGACCGCAGCGTGCCTCGGCGCTTCTTCGGCTTGGGCGGAGGACACTGAAGTGTTTTCCGTTGGAATGGAATGTGAGTTTGTCCATCTCCGAGCATTCCTCCCGTGATGATAAAGCAAAAGGGAACTGCTCTGGGCGGTCACTCATGCAGTGAAACACTAGTCAGACCCCCAAAGCATTTATAAAATAAATATGTGTTTTTGTGCCCGTGACGTCGACCTGCTCGACTATGGCGGGTGCGAAGGCACGCATTTACGATGCTGCCTCAGATCGGAGAGACTCTCGTGTGCTGTCTCTCCCCTGGGAGTGCATCATCAGAGGCGTTTCACAGCGAGTCAGGCTGGTACTGCGCTGTACACAATGGCTGTGTTACAGGCATTCCAGGCTGATCTATGAGAGATTTAAGCACAGCCTTTCATTCAGACCGGGTTTACTTGTCTGGTAATTGGCTGCATTTGATTCTGAGGAATTAATAAGTGAAATGGCCATCTATATATATATATATATATATACAGTGGGTACGGAAAGTATTCAGACCCCCTTAAATTTTTCACTCTTTGTTATATTGCAGCCATTTGCTAAAATCATTTAAGTTCATTTTTTCCTCATTAATGTACACACAGGACCCCATATTGACAGAAAAACACAGAATTGTTGACATTTATGCAGATTTATTAAAAAAGAAAAACTGAAATATCACATGGTCCTAAGTATTCAGACCCTTTGCTGTGACACTCATTTTTAACTCAGGTGCTGTCCATTTCTTCTGATCATCCTTGAGATGGTTCTACACCTTCATTTGAGTCCAGCTGTGTTTGATTATACTGATTGGACTTGATTAGGAAAGCCACACACCTGTCTATATAAGACCTTACAGCTCACAATGCATGTCAGAGCAAATGAGAATCATGAGGTCAAAGGAACTGCCTGAAGAGCTCAGAGACAGAATTGTGGCAAGGCAAAGATCTGGCCAAGGTTACAAAAAAATTTCTGCTGCACTTAAGGTTCCTAAGAGCACAGTGGCCTCCATAATCCTTAAATGGAAGATGTTTGGGACGACCAGAACCCTCCCTAGAGCTGACCGTCCGGCCAAACTGAGCTATCGGGGGAGAAGAGCCTTGGTGAGAGAGGTAAAGAAGAACCCAAAGATCACTGTGGCTGAGCTCCAGAGATGCAGTCGGGAGATGGGAGAAAGTTGTAGAAAGTCAACCATCACTGCAGCCCTCCACCAGTCGGGGCTTTATGGCAGAGTGACCCGACAGAAGCCTCTCCTCAGTGCAAGACACATGAAAGCCCGCATGGAGTTTGCTAAAAAACACCTGAAAGGACTCCAAAATGGTGATGAGACCAAGATAGAACTTTTTGGCCTTAATTATAAGCGGTATGTGTGGAGAAAACCAGGCACTGCTCATCACCTGTCCAATACAGTCCCAATAGTGAAGCATGGTGGTGGCAGCATCATGCTGGGGGGGTGTTTTTCAGCTGCAGGGACAGGACGACTGGTTGCAATCGAGGGAAAGATGAATGCGGCCAAGTACAGGGATATCCTGGACGAAAACCTTCTCCAGAGTGCTCAGGACCTCAGACTGGGCCGAAGGTTTACCTTCCAACAAGACAATGACCCTAAGCACACAGCTAAAATAACGAAGGAGTGGCTTCACAACAACTCCGTGACTGTTCTTGAATGGCCCAGCCAGAGCCCTGACTTAAACCCAATTGAGCATCTCTGGAGAGACCTAAAAATGGCTGTCCACCAACGTTTACCATCCAACCTGACAGAACTGGAGAGGATCTGCAAGGAGGAATGGCAGAGGATCCCCAAATCCAGGTGTGAAAAACTTGTTGCATCTTTCCCAAAAAGACTCATGGCTGTATTAGATCAAAAGGGTGCTTCTACTAAATACTGAGCAAAGGGTCTGAATACTTAGGACCATGTGATATTTCAGTTTTTCTTTTTTAATAAATCTGCAAAAATGTCAACAATTCTGTGTTTTTCTGTCAATATGGGGTGCTGTGTGTACATTAATGAGGGAAAAAAATGAACTTAAATGATTTTAGCAAATGGCTGCAATATGTAGCGATTTAACTCAAAAGGGGAAATATTAATAATTATTCATAACTCAATATGATTTATCAATTGTGATTAATTATGAATATGTAAATCGGTTAATCAGATTTACTGGATATAGCTACATTAATCTTAATATTACAATCAATTAACCTGTTTTCCAGGGAACACTTAGTGTTGATTGTTTAATAATTCTAAGAAATGTTCATTTCCAGGTTATGGAAAAATAACCTTCTTAACGCACCGTGCTACTTAGAGCATAGGTTCGGGTCTATATCACTTAAGAGGCAATTCATTAGCAGATGGATTCAGAACCAAACATGTATTGTGCACAATCTTTATTAACTAACTCACAAACACATAACTAAACTAGCAAACACATAACATAACATAACATAAAGGGTCACACACATATGTAGGTTAGAATGAGTAATGATAGAGTTGAACCGGAAGAGGTACTGTTACTAGAGCTATAGGAAAGTCAAAGACACTCTGGAAAGGACTCATCAGTTTCTTTTAGCAATAGCAAAGGTGAGTCTTACAAATCAATAGTAAATCGCTGTTTAGCATTAAAATGTACGATACTTGCAAGATGCCTTTAGGCTGAGGAGCGTCGGATCTGCAGGTTGAGGATAAATCTTGAGGTTATCTCTGAAGTGGTTGCCAGTCTGTTGGGTGAAGAGCACATGGCTGGGTGTTGTAGGCCGGGGGCCTGCCGGCCGCACGGTGACCTGTTCGGTGGTCCAGAAGCAAGGAAGAAGAGGAGGAGTGGCCCTGTTCGCTGGGTTTTAACCTCTGGTCAAAGTCCAACCTCTTAGGAATGATGGGGGCCAATGAAGATGTTGTATTTCCGGGTGACAACACACCCCCTTGTCAGGGCTTTTATGACCAAGTAGATTAACAAGCTGAGTCTTTAAATAAGAACTATTAAAGAGTCTAATAGTCTTGTAATACTCCTGTGTTGCACAGGTATGGACATACCGCATACGCAAGCATTCAAATCATCCCGATACGAACGCATAGACACCAAACATGGCATAATTGAAGTTACCTTGCAGGTCATAACATTTAAAAATCATAAAACATGTAAATACAATGAGTACAATACAACAACAGTAATAATGGATACCATTTCCTGGGAATATGTATGTAGAGAATAGTCCGTCTATAAATTAATGCAGTAACGTCTGTGTTCTGTGTGGAAAATGCAGGGAAGATGCAGATTTTTGTGTGTCTCTTCTGCTCTCCATGCGGCAGCCACATTCCTCGGCGCAATAAACTTGTAACTGAGGACTTCCCGGGGGATGGGAACAGACCCCAGAGTGAGCTTAAAACTATTGGTTAACTAACCAATAATTGTGTCTGATTTGCCTCAGTCATTACAAATATAACAAAGAGTGAAAAATTTAAGGGGGTCTGAATACTTTCCGTACCCACTGTATATACACTGCGTTCCAAATTATTATGGAATTGACATATCAGTAAGATTTCAGTACAATAAACATTCAGATTTTAGCTTTTCTAAGAAATTTTTTGTTTTTTTATTTATCCATGTCTTTTTAGATAACTGGTATCAATCTCAGACAAAATAATTTGCCAGATCTATGGAAACCCTACTTAGAGGTTGTTCCACATTATTAAGCAAGTCACAGTTCTCATGCAATATGGGGAGGAAGAAAGATCTTTCTGAAGATGAAAAGCATGAAATGGTGCAATGTTGTGCAAAAGGCATGAAACAACTAATATTGTGTGAAATTGTAATATTGGTTTGGAGTGGCTGAAATGCATCTTTACGCACAACTGTCAGCCTACATGGAGAGCTTCTTGAGACTCCAGAGGCACCAGCAGCTTCAAATACCTGTTTGCTGCTCAACACTGGCTTTTTTTTATAGCTGCCCTTTTAATACAATACATTTTTTTGACAGGAACTTTCCTCAATAAGCCTTTATCTGACCGAGTTCTGCTGTGCTCTAAATCACTCACAAATCTTATGATAATTCGATAATCTCCATTCAGTTTCACACAATATTAGTTGTTTTCATGCCTTTTGCACAACATTGCACCATTTCATGCTTTTCATCTTCAAAAAGATCTTTCTTCCTCCCCATATTGCATGAGAACTGTGACTTGCTTAATAATGTGGAACAACCTCTAAGTAGGGTTTCCATAGACCTGGCAAATTATTTTGTCTGAGATTGATACCAGTTATCTAAAAAGACATGGATAAATAAACGAACAAACATTTTCTTAGAAAAACTAAAATCTGAATGTTTATTGTACAGAAATCTTACTGATTTGTCTCTTGCATAATAATTTGGAACGCAGTGTATATATATATATGTATTTATATGTATTTACATGTTCTGTTGATTCCTTTAACACATCAGGAAGCGGAACATCTAACATCCCCTCAAAGGTAAGTATCAAAATTAGTGCCCATTTCAGAGAACCTGGCAGCGTGGAAACTACTGCCAGGGATTTCTGCATGGGTTCTAAAGACAGTAAAAGAAGAATACAGAATCCAATTTATTCGTCGTCCTCAGCGTTTCAACAGCATGGTCTCCACTACCGTGAAGCAGGGGCAAGCGACTTCACTTTCGGGGCAAAGCTTACCAATATCGAGTTCTTACATTCGGCCTAGCCCTATTCAAAATGCAAATGCCCTGGAGTCGCAACGGAGCCAGTGCTGCATCCATGCATTTTGTGTATGTGCAATACACAAAATGCATGGATGCAGCACTGGCTCCGTTGCGACTCCAGGGCATTTGCATTTTGAATTACATAGACGACTGGCTAATACTAGCACAGTCACAACCGATGGCGTTACAACACAGAGATGTAGTACTACCTCATCTAGTTTCTCTAGGGTTGAGACTAAACGAGAAGACAAGTGTTCTCTGTCCTACCCAGAGAACAACATATTTAGGGGTCGTATGGGATTCGACCACAATGTGGGCACAATTGTCTACCGCTCGAGTCGAGACCATTCTAAACACCCTGAACAATGTCAGGCTACTCCAAGATTGTACTGTTCTGCAGTATCAAGAAAGGTCTCATGGCGTCAGCATCCTCGGTGATTCCTATGGGCCTTTTGCATATGAGACCGTTTCAGTTGTGGCTCAAAGCTGGGAGATTTTGTCCAAGCAATTCCCCCACGGCAAATAAGGGCAAGGGCACGCGCTGAGTGCTTTGTGCCCTTTGTAAAATCCATGTTTATGGTAAGTCACGCACTAATGCTTTGTGCACTTTCAAAAATCCGTGTTTATGGTAAGGGTTACGCGCTGCAGCTTTGTTCCCTTTCTATGTGGCTCCGACCCTGGTTCTTCACCTTGGGTCCCACTCTATATTCGTTGATGTTGCAAGATGCCAACAGCAGACGCTTCCCGTATGGGCTGGGGAGCAGTCTTAGGTGGCCGTCCGGTCCAAAGGGATATAGTGAGGTCATCATCTCGATTGGCACATCAATTGCCTCGAATTGATGGCTGTATTTCTGGCCCTGGAGTACTTCCTCCCCCAGTTAAGGGGTTACCATGTCCTAGTGCGGGGTGGACATTACTGTGGTAGCCTCTAATACAAAGCGCCTGGGTGGACTGCGTTTGTGATGTCTAGACAGGTTAGTGCAGCGCATTCTGCTCTGGGCTCAGGACAAGTTCCTGTCCCTCAGGGCGATTTATATCCCAGATATCTGTCCAGACAGAGCATATCAACGGGGGAGTAGAAACTCCACCCGAGTTAGTGAAACAAATCTGGTAAAGATTTTATGAAACAGAGATGGACCTCTTCACCCCCAACATGTGATGGATGTGATACGCATACATGGCCCAGAATGCGCCTGTTTGCGTTTCCTCCAGTTTCTATGCTCCCAGGAGATCTAGCCAAAGTTCGCCAACAAGGGACTTGCCTCTGATAGCGTCGCGTTGGCCGAACAAAATATGGTATTTTGAGATTATTTCTCTCCTCGACGGCTCGCCATGGGCGATATCGAAGAGGAGAGACCTTCTGTCTCAGGCGCAGGGGACAATATTTCATCCCCGGCCAGAGATGTGGAACCTTCATGTCTGGCCCCTGAGGGGAACCAACGGAGGGACACAGAGCTTTCAGCTGATGTCATCGGGACCATTTTAAATGCTAGGGCTCCACTAAATCAAGTTATGCCAACAAATGGCGTGTCATTGAAAGATGGTGTACTTCACACAATGCAGATCCGTTTAACTGCCAGATTGCTACAGTTCTGTTTTTTTCTGCAGGAAGAATTATCAACAGGCACATGCCCCGCCACTCTCAGGGTTGACGTGGGCGCTCTTTCGGCTTGCCACGCTCTGATTGACCGGGTGCCTTTGGGCAAGCATGTCCTGCTCTCTCGCATCGTTCGAGGAGCTTGGCGGCTTAGGCCTCCTTCTAGAACCAGGATCCCTTCTTGGGACCTAGCAATAGTCCTGGAGGGCCTGGTTGAGACCCCCTTTGAACCGTTAGAGTCAGTTTCTGACAAGCTGTTAACTCTGAAATAGTTTTTTCTCATGGCTATAACTTCTCTAAAAAGAATTGGTGATTTGCATGCTCTGTCCATTGTGCCATCCTGCTTGGACTTACCCCAGGAATGGTGAAATCTATTTTGCATCCTCATCCTGACTATCTGCCGAAGGTCCCTTTCTCGACCTTGCATCCAGTCACTCTCGAAGCCCTCTGCTCTCCGCCATTCACTACGCCGGATAAGGAGAGACTTCACGGCGTGGGTATTCTCGTTCCCATAGTCAAGTCAAGTCAAGTCACCTTTATTTATATAGCGCTTTTTACAATGCAGATTGTGTAGCAGCTTTACATTGATAACTGGTACATAATTTTGGCTGCACAGCAGCTCTTAAAGAATTGTGTCATTGCAGGTAGATCAGAAGCACTGTTGAATAAATGTCAAGAATACTGTTGAATATCAAATGTCAAGTCAAATGTCAAGTGTCCCCAACTAAGCAAGCCAAAGGCGACAGCGGCAAGGAACCCAAACTTCATCAGGTGACATCAGGTGGCAAACAGGTGGCAAATAGGTGTTAAAATGGAGAAAAAAACCTTGGGAGAAACCAGGCTTAGTCGGGGGGCCAGTTCTCCTCTGGCGAACAGTGCTTTGTTACGAATCAGGTTGCTATCATAAGTCTGATAGGATCGCAACAATCAAAGTGTTTATTTCAGTTCATCCAGTTGAGGATCGTATTCATCACGCCGGTATGGACGGTTTGTTGAGGAACTGTGCTACTGGCTGTCATGTCGATGAGGCCTTCACAATGGATGATCTAGTTGACTCGATCTCTGCTGATACTTCAGGGCTGCGTTGTGGTCGTGTCCAGTTGAGGATCGTATTCATCACGCCGGTATGGACGGTTTGTTGAGGAAACTGTGGCACTGGCTGTCGTGTTGATGATGTCTTCACAATGGATGATCTAGTCGACTCGATCTCTGCTGATACTTCAGGGCTGCGTTGTGGTCATGTCATGGCTACGGTCCTTGGTCTCAGCTGGATACGGCCCGGATCCGGTTGACTACGGTAAACCTCGGGATAAACAGAAAGACTAATATTAGCGTAGATGCCATTCTTTTTCTGATGTAACGAGTACATCTGGTGTTATAGGAAGTGTTCCCGGTTCCGGCTGACCTAATTTATGCAGCCTAATAATCCTTTAACGAATTTGAAATTATAAATTGATAATGTGTAATGTGTATGCCAGGTTAAAGAGATGCGTTTTTAGTCTAGATTTAAACTGACAGAGTTTGTCTGCATCCCGAACAATGCTAGGAAGATTTTTTCCAGAGTTTAGGTGCCAAATAGGAGAAGGATCTACCGCCTGCGGTTGATTTTGATATTCTAGGTATTATCAGCTGACCTGAATTCTGAGATCGCAATAGACGTGAAGGACTATAATGCTTTAAGAGCTCGCTCAGGTACTGGGGAGCTAAACCATTTAGTGCTTTGTAAGTAATTAGCAAGATTTTAAAATCTTTACGATGTTTAACAGGAAGCCAATGCAGTGATGACAGAACTGGGCTAATATGGTCATATTTCCTAGTTCTAGTAAGAACTCTAGCTGCTGCATTTTGTACGAGCTGTAGTTTATTTATCAAGCGGGAGGAACAACCACCCAGTAGAGCGTTACAGTAATCTAGCCTTGAGGTCATGAACGCATGAACTAACTGTTCTGCATTTTTCATTGAGAGCATATGACGTAGTTTATATATATTTTTAAGATGGAAGAATGCGGTTTTACAGATGCTAGTAACATGGCCTTCAAATGAAAGATTGGTATCAAAGAGCACACCCAGGTTCCTAACTGACGACGAAGACTTTCAGCTATACATTCTGTTAATTTAGCGAATTGGTAAGTTTCGTCAGGGCGCAAAAATATATAGAGCTGAGTATCATCAGCGTAACAATGAAAACTAACGCCATGCTTCCTAATGATATCTCCCAAGGGTAGCATGTACAGAGTGAAAAGCAACGGTCCTAGTACTGAGCTTTGCGGTACTCCATATTTAACTTGTGATTGATATGACATCTCATCGTATACTACTACAAACTGATAACGGTCAGATAAGTATGATTTGAACCATGCCAATGCAATTCTACTAATGCCAACATAGTTTTCGAGTCTATTTAGAAGAATATTGTGATCAATAGTGTCAAATGCAGCACTAAGATCCAGTAACACTAATAGAGAGATACAACCACGATCTGATGATAAGAGCAAATCATTAGTAACTCTAATGAGAGCAGTCTCAGTACTATGGTACGGTCTAAATCCTGACTGGAAATCCTCACAGATACTATTTCTTTCTAAAAAGGAACATAGTTGTGATGAAACTGCCTTTTCTAGTATTTTTGACAGAAAAGTGAGATTTGAAAATCGGCCTGTAATTGACTAATTCTCTAGGATCAAGTTGTGGTTTTTTAATAAGAGGTTTAATAACAGCCAGCTTAAAAGTTTTTGGTACGTATCCTAGTGATAAAGATGAATTAACAATATTAAGAAGAGGATCTATGACCTCTGGAAGCATCTCTTTCAATAGCTTAGTCGGTATAGGGTCTAACATACATGTGGATGATTTTGATGATTTAACAAGTTTAGACAATTCTTCCTCTCCTAAAGCAGTAAATGAATTGAATTTTTCTTCAGGGACACTACAATGCACTGTCTGACACAATACTGTAGTAGACGGTTGCATGGTTATAATTTTTTCTCTAATATTATCAATCTTGCAAGTAAAGAAGTTCATAAAGTCATTACTGCTGTGCTCTTTGGAAACATCAGAAGTTGAAGTTTTATTTCTTGTTAATTTAGCCACTGTATCAAATAAATACCTAGGGTTGTGTTTATTTTCTTCTAAAAGTTTTGAAAAATAGGCAGATCTAGCAGTTTTTAAGGCCTTTCTGTACTCAATCATTCTCTCTCTCCACAAAATGCGAAATACTTCTAGTTTTGTTTTCTTCCAGCTGCGCTCCATTTTTCCAGCTACTGTTTTTAGGGCCCGAGTGTGCTCATTGTACCATGGCGTTGGATTAATTTCCTTAATCTTTTTTAAACGCGAAGGAGCAACTGAGTCTAATGTGCTGGAAAAGACAGAGGCAATAGTTTCTGTTGCAACATCAAGGTCTTCTAAGCCAGTGTTTCTCAACTCCAGTCCTCGGGACCCACTGCTCTGCACATTTTGTATGTATCCCTTATTTAACGCACCTGATTCAGATCATCAGCTCGTTAGGAGAGACTCCATGACCTGAACTGAGTGTGTCAGGTAAGAGAGACATACAAAATGTGCAGAGCAGTGGGTCCCGAGGACTGGAGTTGAGAACCACTGTTCTAAGCTGTCTGGTATGCTAAGGCGATGAAACTGATCAGGAAGATTATTTATAAAGCGATCTTTAGTGGTAGAAGTGATGGTTCTACCATATTTATGGCAGGGAGGCAGTTTAGCCCCTTTAACTAAATGTAGTATACACGAGACTAGATAATGATCCGAGATGTCCTCACTCTGCTGCAGAATTTCAATGGCATCAATATCGATTCCATGTGACAATATTAGATCTAAAGTATGATTACGACAATGAGTGGGTCCTGACACGTGTTGTCTAACACCAATAGAGTTTAGAATGTCTGTAAATGCCAATCCCAATGAGTCTTTTATATTATCTACATGGATATTAAAATCACCAACAACAAGGACTTTATCTGCAGCTAGTACTAATTCTGATAGAAAATTGGCAATTTCTTTGATAAAGTCTGTATGGTGTCCTGGTGGCCTGTATACAGTAGCCAGCACAAATGTCAACTTACATAATGTTACGTAAAGCACCATCACTTCGAAGGAATTATATTTGAATGACTTCTGGCTGATACTGTAAATATTACTATAAATTACAGCAACACCTCCCCCTTTGCCTTTCTGTCGAGGATTGTGTCGATAATCATAACCTTGAGGGCTAGACTCATTTAAAGTAATGTAATCGTCCGGTTTTAGCCAGGTTTCTGTCAAACACAGCACATCTAGATTATTGTCTGTGATAATATCATTCTCAATAAGTGCTTTTGAAGAAAGTGATCTAATATTTAACAACCCAAGTTTTATCATTTGTTTATCATTATTATCTCTATTTTTTATTTGTTGAACATCAATTAAATTTTTACCATTAAATGGGTTTGGAAGTTTTTTGTTTTTACTAATTCGGGGTAAAGACACAGTCTCTATGTGATAATATCTAGGTGCGAGAGTTTCTATGTGTTGGGAATTATCTGACTTCTGTAACGTGAGGCAGCTAGCAGACGGTCGGTTTAGCCAGTCTGTCTGCTTCCTGTCCTGGGCCCCAGTTTGTCATGTTTCAGCTCTAAGACTATGTGCCATATTACTAGAGAGAAGAGCAGCACCATCCCGAGAGGGATGAATACCATCTCTTTTCAACAGGTCAGGTCTGCCCCAAAAACTTTTCCAATTGTCTATGAAACCTATATTATTCTGCGGACACCACTTAGACAGCCAGCCATTGAGTGATAATAATATGCTAACTATCTATGAATGAACTAGAGAATGAACTATCACTCCTACGAACAGGAAGGGGACCAGAGCAAATTACTTCTCCTGACATTGTACTTGCAAGTTCACACACCTCTTTAATGTTAATTTTAGTGATCTCCGAATGGCGAAGTCGAACATCATTTGTGCCGACGTGAATAATAATTTTAGAGTATTTACGATTAGCATTAGCCAGCACTTTTAAATTTGCTTTGATGTCAGGTGCTCTGGCTCCCGGCAAACATGTGACTATGGTGGCTGGTGTCTCTATTTTCACGTTCCGTGTAATAGAATCGCCAATTACTAGGGCACTTTCAACAGGATTCTCAGTGGGTGCATCACTGAGTGGGGAGAACCTGTTTGATGTTCTTACTGGAACGGAAGAGTGGTGTTTTCCACGGCTAGGCCGCCTCACCGTTACCCAAGTGCCCTGCTGCACGGGCTCTACAGCCGGAACCGAACAATGTACAGAGTTCACTAAGCTAGTCGCATCCAAAACAGTATCTGAAGCCCCTGCATTCTTACTATCCTTGATTAAAGTTTGGATGCGTGTCTCTAATTCTGAGATTCTCTCTGTCAGCCTGACTATTTCCCTACATTTATGACATGTAAATCCCTCGTCGCTGACAGAGAGAGCTATACTGAACATGTGACAAACTGAACAAATATTATCTGTGATAATATCGTTCACAATAAGTGCTTCTGAAGAAAGTGATCTAATATTTAACAACCCAAACTTTATCATTTATCATTATTATCTCTATTTTTTATTATTTGAACATCAATTACATTTTTACCATTAAATGGGTTTGGAAGTTTTTTGGTTTTACTAATTTGGGGTACAGACACAGTCTCTATGTGATGATATCTAGGTGTAAGAGTTTCTATGTGTTAGGATTTATCTGACTTCTGTAACGTGAGACAGCTAGCAGACGGTCAGTTTAGCCAGTCTGTCTGCTTCCTGACCTGGGCCCCAGTTTTCATGTTTTAGTTCTAAGACTATGTGCCATATTACTAGAGAGAAGAGCAGCACCATCCCGGAACGGATGAATACCATCTCTTTTCAACAGGTCAGGTCTGCCCCAAAAACTTTTCCAATTGTCTATGAAACCTATATTATTCTGCGGACACCACTTAAACAGCCAGCCATTGAGTGATGATAATCCTTGATTAAAGTTTGGATGCATGTCTCTAATTCTGAGATTCTCTCTGTCAGCCTGACTATTTCTCTACATTTATGACATGTAAATCCCTCGTCGCTGACAGAGAGAGCTATACTGACAAACTGAACACGAAATAACACTGGGAGAGGATGACATGACTCACCGTGTTTGTAGACTGATCCGAGTTACCGCAGCTGTTTGATGAACACGTTGAAAAAGGAGCGTGCGAGACTGATGACAAGTTAACAAGCTAGCGAGATGCAAATGCGTTGTAACAGCAATTTAGATTCAAAGATTACAAGCTAGCGACGTCAGATTAATGTGGTAGGCAATAATAATAATATAAGCATCAATGAATAAAAGTAAGAGATTCAATAAAAGTAATAGAAAACAAAGCTATACGGAGACGCAAACCACCAGCAGTGAGGCAGAGGCAGTGAGGCAGACGCTAAGCGCTAAGTGCAGCTTGAGTGTAGTCTTTGAAAGGGAATGCCCCGGGTTACTTCACTGTAATCCTGTTCCCTGAAAAGGCGGGAATGAGAAGCTGCGCTTCATTGCCGCACTGGGATGTCCAAGGACTGCTCTTCAGACAAAATATCTGCAGACGCACCTGCGGTTCATCTAATTATAGCCTTGCATCAGCGCATTCACTGCAAAAAATGCTGTTCTTACTTAGAGTTTTTGTCTTGTTTCTAGTCAAAATATCTTAAAGTTCTTAAATCAAGAAGCATTTTCTTGCAAAATAATCTGCCAATGGGGTAAGCAAAATAATTTTATATCAAACCAAAAATGAGCTAAATAATCTTGTTTTCAGTTTGATATAAGATTATTTTGCTTACCCCATTGGCAGATTATTTTGCTTGTTTTAAGGAAAAACTCACTTAATTTTGACTTATTTTTCCTAAAAACAAGAAAATAATTTTTACTTGTCAAGAAAATGCTTCTTGATTTAAGAACTTTAAGATATTTTGACTAGAAACAAGACAAAAACTCTAAATAAGAACAGCATTTTTTGCAGTGTTCCGATGACGTCACACAGACTATAAATATAGGTCAATTTCATTAACGTTGATTTACACATATATTCACAGCTGGTCACGACTAAAGACGTTCCCATAGCGCTAAGCGCAGCTTCTCGTTCCCGCCTTTTCAGGGAACAGGGTTACAGTGAAGTAACACGGGGCGTTCTTACCTGCCCAACTTCATGCTGACATTCAGGCTTATGTATTTTTATTTGATGCATAATTTAATGACACCTCCCACTTTTACTCACCTTGTTGTTGATCCACAACTGTGTGACTTTTTCTCTTCAATGAAACACATAAGTAGAAGCTTTTGTACTGACTGCTCTTGTCCATGCAATTACAGTAGGTAACATTAAGCTTCACAACAGTTGTAAATGCAGATAAAAGTGGTCCATATGACTCATGCTTTATGGCTTTCAGCCGTATCAGTAATGGCTTTATCCTCTGTTTCCGCTTCCACATTCATCAGTACGTCATGTCAGGTCAGAGTTCACTCTTCCGCGGGAAATATACAGTACTCGTGTACGGCCGTTACCAGAAGCCAGTGATTATAGTTTATAAAGTTACAAATACAGATATTTTTCTTACAAAAATGCATTGTTTCTCTTCAGAAGGCCTTTATTAACCCACTGAAGTTGAAGGATTACTTGGATGTGCTTCTTTGGGCTTCAAAATCTAGGGTACCATTCACTCCCATTATAAAGCTTGGAAGAGCCAGGATATTTTTAATATAACTCTGATTGTGTTTGGCTGAAAGAAGAAAGTCATATACACCTAGGATAGCTTGATAGTGGGTAAATTAAGGGATAATTTTCATTTTGGGTGAACTAACCCTTTAAGTCATATGTCTCTGAGTCAGTCAAACTCAAGAACTGTTTTGTTAAGGAAGCATTCAGACTTGTGAACTACATTGTTAAAATGAAAACATCTAACACCAAAGAGTGATCTGTTCATGAATTAGACATTGCCGATACATGAACATGCTATTTCACTCATGAACTCATGAATTTGTATGTCAAGGTTTTCTGTGAATAATGATTTAAATTAACAGAGCTGTTGTATGGCTTCAGAAGACTTAGAATATAGCACATAATTCATATGGACCACTACTTTTTGTTTTTGTGTCCTTTTTGTAGCTTGAAACCCTCAGTCCTCATTCACTGTGATCAAATTTTGTTCTACAGAAGAAAGAAAGTTAAAGAGTTTGAAATGATATGAGGGTCAATAAATAATGACATTTACATTTTAGGGTGAACTGCAACTTTAAAATACTTCATAAGACAATGACACAATTTATTATTGCAATTTCAATGAATCATTTTAGTGCCACATAATATGAATGCATATAGAAAATAAATGTGCTATAAATGCACATTAATATTTCCATGTGTATTCATAATGAAGAAAAAATTGGAAATCAGCATCTTTTTTTTAAGACTAATTAAATGGATACTCCACCCCAAAATTAAAATTCTCTCATCATTTACTCACCCTCATGCCATGACTTTCTTTCTTCTGTAGAACACAGAGCTTTTTAGAAAATTGAGGGTAAGTAAATGGTGAGAGAATGTTCATTTTGGGGTGAAGTATAACTTTGAGTTAAAGGCTCTGTTCCAAAACCTTGTCACTGTATACTGTCTAAAAAGGCAGCTATCTTTTAAGGGAGCATCCTATACAATGTGAAACCACTTTACATAGGTAGCAACAATGTTAAAGGTTACTCATCAGCACAGCTCTTTTTGTGATCACACAAGAAAATTGACACTCGCAATTGATTCCAACTGAGTTTGCCGTATATTACTAAGGTAAAGATGTGTAAATAAGATAAAAGATGAAAAAAATACATAAACACATAGCACAGACACTTGTTGTTTGAAAGTGTATTTTTAATAAGATAACCATTTTAATTAATACATTTTTTTTATAATATGCACAGCAAGTATATTTATAGTGCATTCAGGAATTGCTTTATCCACAAAGTATACATGTGATGCTGTAAAGGAGCATAGTCTTGTTGCTTACTGACTGGAACAGCCTTCGCCAGCATGCAAATACCTTAAAACTTAGGGCTAGGTGGGCAGCTCGTTTGGGTTTAGAACAGAGCCAGAGACCAATAACAGTAGGAGAACATAAAAAGAAGAACATGTGTCTCACAGCTATGAGTATTACAGTTTACAGCTATGTCTTACAGCTGTGAGTACAGCTAAGAGACTATTTGAATGGAGTAGATACATAGGGGTTCTTATATAGTTTAATTAAATCAATGATCCATTAAAGATGGTTAATACACTTGCATGCATTGGAATTTAGAGAAACGTAGCACTTACTATATGTAGCATTAATTAAAAGCACATTAAGAATTACTCACAGAAAGGGGGAACACTACAACATTGTAAAGAAAGAAATTAATAGAAATGAATACTACCCTTTTACAGTATATTTATTTTTGTTTATTGTTCAACAGAACCAGGGGACCTCACTAACTGTAGTTTGCATTAGCGGGGGCAAAATGTTTTCTGTGGATAATGGTTCAACTAGTCAGGTAAGAGTTTGCATTAAATCCACACAGATGTCTTTCCATTTTTTATTATTGTCCCTGCCCTCTCAGTGCTTCCTTTAGGTCGTGCACCCTGTTTCTCCTGAGCTGTATTGACCCGGTTCTGCTCAGTCGTTGTGCCACCAGATAAAGGGCTGCTAGTTCTGGAAATATGAACGTTTTTTGTGTTGTATGTCTGAAACGCCATGTCAAGTTGTTCCTGAGCTACTCGTAAATGGTGGTGCAAGGTAGCCAGGTCAGATGGAATATTCTCATCAGGACTTGTGCAATGCTGTTCTGGAACCACTCTAGCCATGTTCTGGTCATGTAAAATTATGCTGTTGGGAATGTGACCTGGTTTGTCAGATTTAACCACAAGGTTGTACCCTGGTGGAGAACTAGAAATGTTCCTGGAGTAAGGGTAGCCATAAGAAGGTCGTTGGTCCTGGCTTCGACGTTTACGCAGAATGTCACGGAAGGCACCAATCCCCAAGTGGAACATCTCACAAACATTGAGCAGCAGACAAAGACAGCTCACCACATACATGATGAGTAAAAAGATGGTCTTCTCAGTGGGTCGTGAAACGAAGCAGTCTACTTTGTGCGGACATGGGATCTTGTTACAGACATATGAAGGGTTAACACGGAAGCCATAAAGAAGATACTGACCCGTGAGGAATCCCACCTCAAAGATGGCACGGCATATAAGCTGAAGCACATACATTCTCATCAAGCCTTCTTGCATTATCCTACGGCGACCATCATGCTTCACTGGATCTTGGCCTTTGCCCTTGTCTGTCTCTGGTTTGACTTCCTGCACATCCAAAGTGTCTTCTTCATAGATCATTGGCTCTGCATCCTCGTCCTCCTCCTCTACATTTCCACAGACCTCCGCTAGGTGGTGTCCATTTCTCCACTGACTGTGGCGGTTCCTCTTTTGATAAATCTGTCTCTTGCACCATTCCTCCTCCGAGGTACGGGCGATCTTATGAATGGCATAACCCAGATACATGACCGAGGGGGTGGATATCATGATTATCTGGAACACCCAGAACCGAACATGTGAGAGTGGGGCAAAGGAATCATAGCATACGTTGTCACAGCCGGGCTGCTTAGTGTTGCAGGTGAACTTTGTCTGCTCATCTGAGTAGATTGATTCACCACCCACTGCAGTTAGAACGATCCGGAAAATGATTAAGACAGTCAGCCAAACTTTCCCCACAAATGTGGAGTGGTTGTGGATTTCCTCCAGCAGTCGAGTGAGAAAGCTCCAACTCATGTTGGTGGGAGAGACTCTTTACTTATGTTCTGCAAATAGGGGAAAATAAGTCAAAGAAAAAGTATACATTGTTATTATGTACATTTACAGGTAAGATGTACAGCAAGTATATTTATAGTTGAGTTTCTTGAGTTTCTAGTGTTTCTTGCAATTAACCATATTTGATCACACAAGGCATTCAGAGATTGCTTTATCCACAAAGTATAAATGTGATGCTGATGATAAATTAGGAATTTTATAAAGGAGCATAAACTTGTTGCTTACTGACTAGAACAGACTTGGCATCGCCATCATGCAAATACCTTAAAACTTAGGGCTAGGTGGGCAGCTCCCTTGGGTTTGGAACAGAGCCAGAGACTAATAACAATAGAAGTATATAAAGAGGAGAACATGTGTCTTACAGCTATGAGGATTTTATTGACATTCACATACAGTTGCTTGCATTGGAATACAGAGAGTGTGAAGCGTCTGAAGCGATCAAACACAATTGTACAAGTCAATCACCCATGTAGTGTCTGGGTTCCCCACTAAGCACTATCACCCCCTTCTGCACCATTTGCTCTCTACATACATTTCAAAGACACTTAGGAGACAGGCTGCTAGAATCATACGTTGTCTATAATGAAAGAACATGCAACTCCCCAGTACATTTTGTGCATTATTTCTGTTTGTATATTATTCTTTGGTATATTGTAAAATGTTATAAATGCATGTGATGATACTTCTTGATCTTGCAGTCAGGGTCGGCGCCAGGACATACGGAACGAGGGGGCCTCGTTGTGTCACTGGGGGGGCATACCTCCACAATACACCCACTTTTAATTGAAACAACAACAACCATCATGTCACCATTTAGGCTACCAGACGCAACGATACAGAGCACGAACGCTGCCTACAGCATTCTCATAAATAAAAAACGGACCAGCACTGGCTATAATCAATATCAAAGCGTGTGGGATACGAATTTAGTCTTATTTGCAAAGGCTCATCTTTTCCCAAATCATCTGGGCAAGTATCATCATCATGACTGGAAGCAGTCATGCTAGTTCGCCTATCGTCGCTCGGATGGGCCTCTGTCACTGGCCTGTCGACATCACTGGTGGTGCTAGTGCTTGTGTTAGGCATGACAGTTTTCACTGTTGTCGTCGAGGTGGTGGTAAACCATTTCCTTAAATCCATGATTGCTTGAATGATCAAGCGCGTTAGGTGTTTTAGACGAATACAGATTATTATGAATTGATTAAAGAGTAGAAGTTGACTGAAAAAAGAATATTTAACGTCATGACGTATACAGTCATATTTTAACCAATTACATACAAGCTGCTAGTGACGTAGGGTAATTTAGTTAATCGCCTGTCGCGAGTTTTTCATGCAAAGTTGCAAAGCTGATTTGATTCTAGTAAAACTAAATTAATTTACAAAAAATATATATATATATATTTTAAATATATATAATTATATGTCAGGAATAAGAGGGCACAGTGGAACTGTCACCGTGCCTGTTGCTGAGTCTCATCGGCTGAAATCGCGCTCCGAGGCAGGGTGGTGTGCTGACTAGAGGTGAGGGGGCACAGTAACCTAGGTGGCCGGGCCAGGCCCCCTGGGGCCCCCCCGTGGCGCCGACCCTGCTTGCAGTCCATCTAGGTGGTGTTTAATATCAAATTACTCCTTGTTTAATGACTTACATTTTGGTGGACATCACAATATCATATAATGCATTGTATGTTTGTTATATTTATCAGAGTATAAATGGACACACACCACTAGTTAACTCCCCCCATGCAAATTAACTCACTTTCAAACAAAGGAATCTCCCGCCAGAGAATTACACCTTTCTCATTGGTCAAGCCAAGACGGAGGGGCGTAAACTTTCTGTAGAAGTTAAATAGAGTGGTAGACGAAGTACACAAATCAAGTGCTTGAGTAAAAGTACAGATATGTATCATAAAATATATCTCAAGTGAAAGTATTTAGTGCTCCATTTCAATTTTACTTGAGTGAAAGTACAAAAGTACTTGATTTTTAATGTACTTAAGTAAAAAAAGTACTGATTGATGAATGTTTATTTTGTAATTTTATATAGGCCACTTATATAATTAAATTTTATATTATATATTTTATATAATCCTATTGCTCAAAATAATTATGAATGATTATGAATTGTCAAATAGCCAGCACTAGTCAGTATGGATGGAAGATTAGTGGATGCAGATATATAATATGTAATGTGTTGAAAAACAATATAAAAACCGACGAAACATATAGGGCTAAATACATGACATTTTAAAAAATTGCTGCAGCAGCGGGGAAGATGAACGTGCATACGTGTTATTTTAATTTGTGTTAGAGTTGCACAATTCTGGATAAAATGAGAATCAAGATCAGGAATCAAGTGACAACAGTCACTTGTCGCCTCCTAGTGTCGTAATGATGTAATCGATGCAACTGTTATTTGAAGTGGCAAGTTAGTTTTAAAATGTGATTTGATCTGTTTGAATCGAGATCGCGATCTGTAGACACATTGATGTGGACGTGTCCGCATTAAAGCATTTCAGTGGGCTTAAACAGATCGCCCTTTACAGCAGATTTAGTTCAAAAACAAATGACCTAAATATGATTTTTAGTTAGTTTAACTTACTTTTCACCATCAGTCGCGCACACTCAGAGGATCCCCAGTTCTTGGCTAATTTTCAGTCAGACTTGTAAATTCATTCACTAGAGAGTCGCTCTGAACGGATCATTGAATCAGTGATTTGTTGACTCGAGAACAGCTGCAATATGATCAGTCCAATTCGCGAATGAATTGTTGATGTGAGTTGTGAACCGATTTAACAGGATGATTGAAAAGAATCAGTTCGTGCACAAATCGGACACCACTTTTGCGTCTCTGAGCATGTGACGATTTCTTCATTTTAAAATAATGAGTAACGATAATGTTTTATGAAATGTAGTGGAGTAAAAAGTACGATCTTATGCTTTGGAATGTAGTGAAGTAAAAGTAAGTTGCTCAAAATAAAAATATTAGAGTAAAGTACTGATACGTGAAAAATGTACTTAAGTTAAATTCCACCACTGCTTAAATACCTCTGAACAGATCAGAGTTAGTTCTTCTTGGTTCTTTTTCTTTTGTTCCTGTTAACACTATGGATTGCGTGACGTGAGATCCCAACTGGCTTCTGAGCCGGGCTGGCAGGCCTCACTTCCTTTCAAGCCATGAACAACTGCCTCGACCACAAAAGAGTCAAATTAACATTGCATGTTTGTATGAATTTCTTCATTCAACGCAGAAGATATTGATTACAACTTCCACACCATCGGACCAAATCCTCATGGATTTCTCCTGAACCTGCAGATCTGGACGCTCAACAGCCAAGGCATTTGCAAGTATCGTTTGACCACTAAACGGCGATTTAGTATTAAGATTTTGAACCCCTTTATTAACAAAGGTGCTTTATAGTATTGAAACTGATGGTTCGTCCAGCGATTGTTAATTTACACTGCAAAAAAGTTAAAAGATTAAAAAAATAATCTTATTTCAAACTGAAAACAAGATTATTTATCTTATTTTTGGTTTGAAATAAGATTATTTTGCTTACCCCATTGGCAGATTATTTTGCTTGTTTTAAGGACAAACTCACTTAATTTTAACTTATTTTTCCTAAACACAAGAAAATAATTTTTCTTGTCAAGAAAATGCTTCTTGATTTAAGAACTTTAAGATATTTTGACTAGAAACAAGACAAAAACTCTAAGTAAGAACAGCATTTTTTGCAGTGTACGTTTTCCATTGTTTCATTCCCCTGTTATGATACGGTTCAAATAATTTTTTAACTCTCTCATTGTGTGAATGGTATGTTTGTGTTTGTTTGTTATTTTAGTTATGTGTTTGTGATTTTAGTTAAATAAAACTTGTGTGCACACTCTTGTGAGTTGATTTTTTGTGTGTGACTGAAACATGGTTAAAGAATGGTTAACTGGCGTCTCTTGGTGAACTATCCCCTTCTGACTGTTCTTTCTACAGCACTCCTAAGCCAAGTGAACATGGTGGTGGCTTAGTCACGATTTTTAGACACTCATTCAAATGCAGACTTCTGCCTGTAGATGCCTTCTCTAGCTTTGAGGCACAGCTCTTAAAAATTTATCTAAATGGCCCCATACTCTGTGTATTGGTGTATAGACCTCCTAAAGTCAATACAACCTTTATTCATGAGTTTTCTGAGTTTCTGTCCTATCAAGTGTATCGCAGTGACAGGCTGTTGGTCTTGGGGGATTTCAACATTCATGTCTGCTGCCCATCGAAACCTATGGTTAAAAATTTGATTAGCCTTATGGACTCACTCGGTTTTGTACAGTCGGTCTCTAGCCCTACATACTCTTTAGGCCATACACTGGATCTTGTTTTGACTTGTGGTTTTTCTGTGCACGTCTGTGAAGTATTTGATGCTTGCATTTCTGATTATTTCCCTGTAGTGTTTGAGCCTGTTATTCCATATGAACTCTGTTCTCTGCCTGTACATTTATTCCCGTGCCTTGCATGCTACCACTGCTTTTGAATTCTCTGAGTCTTATTCCAAGTTCCTTTCAAACTGTACTGTCTCTTTATCAACCTGTATGGTTCAACTGAACAACTGGTTGAAATCTTCAACTCCGCCTGTTGTACTGCTCTGAAAACTGTTGCTCCACTTAAACGTAAAAAGAGTAAGGCTAAATCTAGTCCTCAGCCCTGGTTGAACGCATCTACTCGCACTCTCAGACAAGAGTGCAGAAGGGCTGAGCGCTGGTGGAAAAAGGATGGGCTCCAAGACTCCTACCAAATTTTTCAAAAATCTGTTTGAGGCAAAATCAAAATATTTCTCAAACATGATTGCAAAAAATGCAAATAGGCCAAAAGTTCTCTTTAAAACCAATCAGATGTTTTGCCTGGTCGTCTGTTTAGAGAGGTTTTAGATACAATCAGCCCCACCCTCTTAACTGTAATAAACAGCTCCTTAATAAACGGGGTATTTCCAGAAAGTTTTAAACATGCTATCGTACAGCCTCTATTGAAAAGACCTCATCTTGACCCTACCCCTAAAAAGTGAAACACTTTCTTTCTAGTAAAGACCTTGAAATTGTGATCCATGCACTAATTTCTTCTCGATTGGACTACTGCAACTCTCTTTATGTTGGCCTACCTCAATCTACACTGTCTCGGTTACAGATGGTTCAGAACTCGGCAGCCAGATTGCTGACAGGAATTAGGAAAAGGGATCATATCTCCCCTGTCCTTGCCTCATTGCATTGGCTTCCCATAAAATTTAGAGTCGACTTTAAGATCTTTCTTTTCGCATACAAAGCATTGCACAACTTGGCCCCGCATTATATTTATGATCTTATTAAGCCATACACATCTGTTAGGTCAATAAGATCTTGTGATCAGTTACTTTTATCTGTCCCTCTTTCTCGATGCAAATCAAAAGGTGATCGAGCTTTCTCAGTAGCTGCCCCAAAGTCTACCTTTGTGTATCAGGGCCTGTCCATCACTGGATGTTTTTAAAACCAGTTTTAAGACTTATTTTTACTCTTTAGCATTCGAGTGATGCTGTGCATGTATATGTGTATATATACAGTACAGTCCAAAAGTTTGGAACCACTAAGATTTTTTATGTTTTTAAAAGAAGTTTCGTCTGCTCACTAAGGCTACATTTATTTAATTAAAAATACAGTAAAAACAGTAATATTGTGAAATATTATTACAATTTAAAATAACTGTTTTCTATTTGAATATTCAGATAAATGCTGTTCTTTTGAACTTTCTATTCATCAAGGAATCCTGAAAAAAAAAGTACACAACTGTTTTCAACATTGAAAATAATCATAAATGTTTATTGAGCAGCAAATCAGCATATTAGAATGATTTCTGAAGGATCATGTGACACTGAAGACTGGAGTAACGATGCTGAAAATTCAGCTTTGCATCACAGGAATAAATTACTTTGTCAAATATATTTAAATAGTACACAGTTATTTTAAATTGTAATAATATTTCACAATATTACAGTTTTTTACTGTATTTTTAATTAAATAAATGTAGCCTTGGTGAGCAGACGAAATTTCTTAGTGGTTCCAAACTTCTGGACTGTACTGTATATGTATATATATATATATATAATTTTTTTTATATAGTTGGTGTTCCATGTTATGTATGTTTATACAACAGTTCTGTCTGGTTCTCGAATCTGATTGGCTGATAGCCGTGCGATATTTCAGTGATTAACAGCACTCCTACCTTTTCACCGTTTGTATCACTCCGCTAGAAGTGACCGTCATGGCAGCCGATCAAATCCACCGTTGCGAATACTACTTGTTGTACCACGAACTGTTGTTTTAATAGTTTTTTAGATGAGAATGTAGTTGTTTAGACCTGAAATATGTGACTCATATTTAATAATAGCGCCTATTTTACAATTTGTTTTGACGTTTTCGGAGATGCGAGCTCCAGGGCGTCAGCGGCCGTTCAGTGCTTGTGTACGCACCGAGAACAGCTTCATCTAGGCCAGTGCTTCGGGGATTTGCCGCTGTCTCGTATAGTGGTTAAACATGAGACATAATTCAATATGAGTACATAAAACGGGCAATCTTTGGTCTTATTAATCTATTATTTGTTCCAGAGCAAGTCGAATTGTGCTATGTTAAATCTGATAATAATAATTAATTTACATCCTTTATATCCTTTACATCCTCCGCTCTTCAAATACATAAAACATTATCCTTTATAGACATAGGTTTTTTTGAGTAAAGAAAACGCTTTACAATTTTTTTTTTTTTTAAACATCAGATCTTTATTTACCTTTGCATTGCATAGACGAGATGACCAAACTGCATGCGCACTTCATTCACGAGGTTTGACTGACAGTTTGAAGATCCAATGGAGTTACGAGGTTTTGTCACAACTCACAAGCTCTTTAAAATCCTTTTCATTCGTTATGAGTCAGTGAGTCACAAGAGACTTTTAAATTGAAAGGAACTTTTGCAAAGGAAGTTGTTTTAGCGCTGTGGTGTTATGGATGTTACGGAAAATTCCCTTAGCTGTAAAAAGGACAAATACAAGATTGCTTTCCTCAGCATATATTCAAACGGTCTTTTATAATGGATATAATATTATGGACATCGACTTGAAGAATGAACAATAATGCAATATAATGCAATATATCAGACACAGGTAATAGCCTACTCTCTCAGGCGATCTCTCTCTCTCTCTCTCTCTCTCTCTCTCTCTCTCTCTAATACTATACAAAATTCAATGAGTTTCAATGAAGGGACTCAACGTTCCTTCGTTACTAGTTCTAAAGTGATGTTTTAGAATTAGTAACGGAGGCTTGGTCCAACTGTCAACTTGAGATTGAGAATCCGTGGCGGAAGGAAGTAGTGCTACACAAAAGAGGTTTTTAAAGACACTCCGTTGTTGTTTTTATTTGTTTACACAATTGTGCCGTCGAACTGTTGTATAAACGCAATATCACACTCGTAGCCGTGCGATATGGCTGTAATCACAGCCGTGCTGATATACAGCCATATCGCACGGCTACGAGTGTGATATTGCTCATTTATACAATTTGTTTGATTGACTTTGATATTTGACTTATCTCCATTTTTTTCCCTCCTTTTCTATTTTTATTTCTGATATTTAATATTTACTGTAAAGCACTTTGGATCAACTACAGTTGTGTTAAATTTGTGATATATAAATACAATTTAACTTTACTTGATTCTGGTCTTCTTATAAAACCAATGTCCCTGATAACGATTCGATCAAACCTACATGCAAAGAAAGCGATATTTTTCTGTGGCCACGGAAAAATATCCTTCTTGAAAAATTGATAGATGATCAATACTGAGTGTTTGCTGGCCGAACAGATTAATTGATTGTAATATTAATTCAGCTACATTAAGTTAATTTGATTAACTGATTCAAATATTTATAATTAATCATAACGAGTTATGATTCATTATTCATATTTCTTTTGAGCTAATTTGCTTACATGTGGTATTTGTACATCTGTAAAGTTGTTCATACATAAATAATTTATGTTTAAGTGCTGTCAATACGTCAACTTGGTATGTTTTAGTGTCTAGTTAAACATAAGTAAATGTACATGTAGTAGAAGCACACTTTACGTAAAATACATAAAAATATTCAGCATGAAAATTCACACACTAGATGTATCTTAGGGTGCTCCAAATAGGTACATATAAGTCAGTTACGCCACTGCACCCTGAATGCTCACTCCAACTCATCATCTTTTTGGAGTACGCACAGTAGAACATAGCAATAATCCATTTTGTAGAGGGGTCATGAACTCAGAAAAAATTCCTTGATCTTTTGACATATAATAGGTCATTGTACTATAAAAAAGAACTTAAAGGTGCTTGAACAACAATGTGTGTCCGCAGCGTGTGTAAACAACCAGCCTATAATTGTAAAAATCCACTCAATCCTTTTTTAAAAATAATTTCCATAAATCAGAAGCAGTCTCTTCAAACGAGCTGATTCGGATTCTCCCCTACAATAATGTCATCATAGGGAGAAGCCTCGCCCACAACTGGTGACAGTCTGCCCTATTAGCATAGACACAGGATTATCGTAAACGAGTTTCCTAGTTAAAAACTGCACATGAATGCCCTTTCTGACATTTTTGGTACGTGAGATTGTCCCATTTTGTTGTTGCCAGCAGGGCCGCATTAAGACTACAAGGGGCCCCAGGGCTTTACCTCTTGAGGGGGCCCTTCATCCACCAGAACTATTACCTACATTCACTCAATCTTCTTAATCACAAAGTGAAAGTTATCAGCCTTTTATTTTGCATGAATAAATGCCATTACCAAAACATCCGAACCTATAGGTCTGTAATAAAATATAAATATCACTGCATGAACTACATATTGGCACATAGTGTGAACTATTTGTACAGGCTACTCATTTCGAAGGCTGCATCCTCCGGAGGTCACATTTGAAGGCTGTATATGTCATTGAGGCCGGCTCATTTAAGAAAAACAACTGTTGGATTGCAAAGTAAGAAAGAAAAAACAGCATTTTGCACCTCACGAGGAATAACCATCAGTTTTATTATGGTTACTTTTCTTAAATAAGACATCCTTAATGATGTATGCAGCCTTCAAATGCGAGGTCCGGAGGACGCAGCCTCTAAAATGAGATGCAGATTCGAACAGTAACAAAGGCGTCAGTTTTACCATATCAATTCCAGCGCGAGTCCTCCTCTTTTGGAAGTGCATGCAAAGTGAATTTGCTTTCACACCGTAAAGATGTCATGTCAACATGTTAACACAAACCAAACTCTTCCAGTCTCAGTGTTTGAAGGCGGGTCAAAATAGATGTTGTTCGTGAGCAACCGGCTGCCATTACGCAAATTTTTCATTATGTAAGTTTGTAACAGGAAGTGAGACTGGAATTGCTGAAGACTCATTTCGGCAGTTCAGAATCAGTTCATTCTTTAAAGGTGCTGCTCTTCTTTCTAGTAATATGGCACATAGTCTTAGAGCTGAAACATGATAAACTGGGGCCCAGGTCAGGAAGCAGACATACTGGCTAAACCGACCGTCTGCTAGCTGTCTCATGTCACAGAAGTCAGATAAATCCCAACACATAGAAACTATTTCACCTACCTGCTGGGTTATTTTTTCAACCCAAACATTTTTTTTTGGGTGAACTAATACTCATGTCGAGATCATAATAAAATGTATGGCTAAAAATAAGCTCTGGACATGTTTTACTGTATATGGATTAATCTAATCCACCTGCAGTCTCACTGTATTAGGACAATCTACATGAACTTCATCTCCAGAGCTGCTCTTGAGTCACTTCACAAGCTTTTCCCTGTTTCATTTGAGAAAAACTACCATCAAATACACATTGAAACTCAAACTGAAACTGTTTGATTACATTTTAAAAACACTGATTAAATTGTTAAAGCTTTATTAATTAATTTAGCAACCATTTTTAGTCACCATTTTTTATTATAAATTTGTATTAAATCAAAAAACATAGAATCCGGAAAAATAAAGTGGATTTCAGGGGACCCTAAATTAAAAGGCAGCTTACTCTGTGGAGTTTAAATGTAAAAAAATTGTTTGCATTTGTTCTCAAGTTCTAACAAATATGTAGAATTTCCTTCTCCATTAATGGTATTTGAATATCATGATAAATATCGCTATCGTATGATATGGAAAAAAGTATTGTGACAATAGTTTTGGCTATAACGCCCAGCTCAATTATTGAATCATGAATCATTTGTGTTGGTCAATAATAATCGAATTAAATGCACTCACTGGTGCTGCCATTGTAGCATGTGGTAGAACATACATTAAACAACTACACAGTGTTTGAAGTGATAAAAAAAGACTATTGACCTACCCTTACTGATGTGGATGCACCTGTCTGAAAATTATTCAGTTTTAACCATCAAATCTGGTGGTTTTAACCACGAGGGGCAGTCGTGGCCTAATGGATAGAGAGTCGGGCTTGTAACCCAAAGGTCATGGGTTCGAATCTCAGGTCCGGCAGGGATTGTCGGTGAGGGGAGTGAATGTCCAGCGCTCTCCCCACCCTCAATACCATGACTGAGGTGAGACCCTTGAGCAAGGCACCGTACCCCCAACTGCTCTCCGGGCACCGCAGCAATGGCTGCCCACTGCTCCGGGTGTGTGTTCACGGTGTGTGT
>RJVU01074626.1:79146-122751 GCA_003731715.1 Anabarilius grahami
TATATATATATATATATACACATAATAAATACATCACTGATGAATTTGATATTTTTATATATTTCTGAAATGGCAAAAAAGAAAAAAAGAAAAATTATTAGCTCTGATCATTAGTAATACGGAAGAGGGCGTCATCACGTGATTAATTCTAACCAATGAGACTGCTGGAACTGCATCGCTAATGAGTTGTCATTCCGGATTCGACTGCACCGCCCAGTTCTGCTTCAAACAGGTAAGCTTTTTAAATTATAAGCTTTTTTTTGAATGGTAATTTCTGAGTTTTCTGTTAAAATTAGTGTAACAGATAAAAATGCTAATGAATTTGACTAAAATTAAATTACATAAATTTTTAGTGTTTTAATCTGATTGTAACATATGCTGCCGTTTAAATGAAGGCCAAGTATGGTGACCCATACTCGGAATTTGTGCTCTGCATTTAACCCATCTAAGTGCACACACACAGCAGTGAACACACACACCCGCAGCAGTGGGCAGCCATTGCTGCGGCGCCCGGGGAGCAGTTGGGGGTACGGTGCCTTGCTCAAGGGTCTCACCTCAGTCGTGGTATTGAGGGTGGAGAGAGCGCTGGATATTCACTCCCCTCACCGACAATCCCTGCCGGACCTGAGACTCGAACCCATGACCTTTGGGTTACAAGTCCGACTCTCTATCCATTAGGCCACGACTGCCCAAATGACTAACGGTTATAACGGTCGACTAGCCCATTTTCTGGTAATCTATACTTTATATATGTACTTTAAAACTGCCTAAATTCATTGCCTTGAATTGTTTTACATCCATTTTGGTGTTAATTTGATTTATTATTGTTCTCCTGTTGCTACGACCGAGCTAGGCATAATGAGTCAGTCAGTCATGTCCGTTTTATAGTTAAAATAGCGACGTAAACGAGGCCTACATTAAATCTCGTTACATATGATTTTATGACCGTTCATACATCGATAAACACTGCGCGCAGACAGTTCAGACAGCAAACCATATTTATTTATATACATGTGCTTTGTATTTTTATATTGCTATCATGTTAACAAATTGAACTAAAAATAACAAATTGAACGCGTTGTCTCGCGCACAAGCTGGCGCGTGCACGGAGAGACAGTCAGAGAGAGAGAAGTCATTTGCCTGTGTATTTCAAATGAAATCAACCATCTGTAATTAATTAATTATTAAAAGATATAATTTCATGGCCTAAATGTTTTACTTCCGTTATATTCACATTCAATATTAATGTATAATTCCTCTTGAATGTATAGGCTATTTCATCAGCAAGTTCATCCATACAGAGCAATATTTAACTGAAATATTAATTCTTGTTTCTTTTTCTCCTTTTCATTGTGTGTAATCAGATCATTGGTTCTGCTCTGTAAGTATTCGACTCACTGTCTGACACATTCTCAGTTTTTGTATTGTTGATTGCACCAAATAATTGTACTTTCATAAACATTTTGCTTGTTATCTGTTAATCTTTTGGGTATCACTGTATCTGACAGTACAATGGTGCCATGTGTCACATTCTCAGATGTCATTGTACATATTCATGAATAAAAGATTTCATACCATTGAAATGTTGTTTGTCCTCTCTCTTTTCAGTATTCTTTGCCATCTAGTCCTGATTCCTGACTACAAGTCTTCAGGATGACCAGGAACTACAGGACAGTTTGAGCCACACTCTGCAGGATGTTGTTCCTCCATGACCAGGACTGGACACCACTGTCGTAAGTGATCGATCTAGCAGTCAATCTGGATCTCTGAATTGTCATGTTCAGAACATATCGCAGGGGATCTCAGCTCTGGCCCTCGAGGACCACTGTCCTGCAGACTTTAGCACCAACCCTGGTCCAACACACCTGAACAAGCCAATCGAGCTCTTTTGGTTTACTGACTAGAAAGACACATGTGGTGAGATTGAGCAGGTGTGGACATAAACTGTGCAAGACAGTGCACTTCGAGGACCAGAGCGGAGAACTCCTGACATGCTGATTAGTCAATAATCACTGATGAAAAATGAATACAGTACATTTTAATTTGTATAGATTTATTCAATATTTCTTTCTCTCTTTTTCTCCTTTGTGATTTTGCTAACCACAGCTAAATAAACCTAAGGAGAGCCGCTCAGGCACAGGTCACTGCATCTTTTGCTGTGTAAGTACATTTTTGACTGTCAGACACATTCTCAGTATTTGCATTTATTTTAATAAAAATTACATATTCATGCTGAAAGTTAAAGTCATCAATGATTTCTTACATTAAAGGTATAGTTCTTCATGTTGTTCCAAACTTGTATTACTTACTTTTTTCTGTGGAATGCAAAAGAAGATATTTTGAAGAATGTTTCATCTGTATTGTCCATACAATGTAAACTGCATTGGATGCCATTGACTTTTTATTGTATTGACAAAAACATGGTCAGTTTTCAAAATATCATCTTCCACATAAGAAATCATGCAGGTTTGGAATGACACAAGGTTGAGTAGCAAACAATTTTTTTCTTTACATTGTGTTGACAATTTTAGTAAATTGTTCTCATGCTCTCAGTTCATCATGCCCTAAATTTGTTCACTCTGTATCTTTCTCTCTCAACAACAGTCTAAAATTGTTTTTAACATTAATAAACAACACCTGGAACTATTTTTCAGGAACTCAAATTATTCTCAGGTTTCTCCAGTCAAAGTTAATTTAGATGTTCTCAAAAGATTGTTCCCTGGGTTGGAAATGTCCTAACCCTTGGGAAAACACAAATGTAATGTATACAAAACTCGTGTTTTGTTTTTTGTTTTTAAATTAATGTTTCTATTGTTGTTTTTTTCTCACTTTAGATAAAAAAGCACACAAAAAGCGGCCCAGCCACAGCTTCCGAAGTGGAAACTCCTGTTAAATCATGGCTCCATAATGCAAGAGACTGGGATGGTGGAAGGAGCAGAAGAACCAGAAGACTGGAGATCAGGCAAAGATCTACTGGTACCCGAGGGGATTGATCACTCATCTCCATCCACAAATGAATGATTTCTGAATGATCATGTGACACTGACAACTAGATGCAGGCTGCTGAATATTAAGTTTTAATATCACAGGAAAATTTTACTTTGTAAAATATATTAAAACAGTTCAGGGCTCGACATTAAGCCTTTTCCTGTGACGAGTAAATCGGTCATTCACAAACTCTGTTGCAAATACAATTTATTCTGCAGCATCAGTGTTAAGGCCGGCTGTGACATGTATAAATCTGCATATTTATGATATTTTTACCTTTATAAAGGGCATTTTCCCCATTAAATAAATGCTTCATCTTTCATTTTAAATTCTTAAATTTGATCAATAAATTTAATTAGTGTAATAAGACACTGTTACCAGTCAAATTAAATAATTTACACTGAAAAATTACAACTGCATTTAAAAATGTTGTGAGATTAGATAAAAAAATGTCGGAAAGAATGAAACTTTTAAACATGAAACTAAACTGCCAGTAGGTGGCGGCAGGTAACTGTCTTAATGAGTGAGTCATTGAGTCTTTAATTCAAACAATGAAATGAAATCAGTGTCACATTTTCAATTGTGATGGTATTCAGCACTCTTGGTCCTGTTAGTTCACCCAAAAATGAAAATTCTGTCATTTATTACTCACCCTCATGTCGTTCCTCACACGTAAGACTTCGTTCATCTTCAGAACACAAATTAAGATATTTTTGATAAAATCCAATGACCCATATTGGCCTGCATTGAAAGCAAGTTAATTTAGACCTTCAAATGCCCAGAAAGGTAACTGTTACTAAAAACATGTTTAAAACAGTTCATGTGATTACAATGGTTCAACCTTAATGTTATGAAGCGAAGAGAATACTTGTGCGCCAAAAAAACAATATAACGACTTTATACAACAATATCTAGCACTCGTCACTGAACTAAACACTGCTTCATGAAGCTTCGAAGCTTTATGAATCTTTTGTTTCAGTCGTTCAGACAGAGCGTGTATCAAACTGCCAAAGTCACTTGTACCATTGAAATCTTGAAACACTTATGATGCAATGAAGCCTTGTTTACTGAAATCACATGACTATGGCAGTTTGAGATCGTATGATACATGCTTGTTACTTTTTGGTACACAAAAAGTATTCTTGTCACTTCCTAACATTAAGGTTGAACCATTGTAGTCACATGAACTTTTTTAAATATGTTTTTAGTAACAGTTACCTTTCTGGGCATTTGAAAGTCTAAGTTAACTTGCTCTTAGTGCAGGCCTCATGAGCCATTGGATTTTATCAAAAATATCTTAACTTGTGTTCCGAAGATAAACAAAGGTCTTACGGGTGTGGAATGACATGAGGGTGATTGATTAATGATAGAATTTTAATTTTGGGGTGAACTAACGCTAAAACTAAGTTTCTTTGAGTGAGCTGGGCACATTTGTTGCGATTTTTCCTCGAGAGGCTGTGCGAGTCTCAACAGCGCAACCTTGTTACCGTCAGTACATTATATAATTTTTTACTATCAGTCACCATTTACACTAAATGAATCCAGAACAATTCTCATGTTTTTGGTGGTTCCCTAGTTATTTTTTGTTATTGCCGTTTTTATCAGGCTGCTTGTCCAGTCGGGCAAGTACAATTCTCTTTCACTTTCCCCTTCAAAAAATCCACTTGTCCTGGACAAGCATTAATGTCGAGCCCTACAGTTATTTTAAGTTAATATTATTTCAGAATATTACTATTTTTAATGTTTTTGGTTTTTTTTATCAAATAAATGCAGCCTTGATGAGCAGAAAGAACTTCTTTCAAAAGCATTTTAAAAATATTACTGAACTTTTGAATGGTAATGTATTGTATATATATATATACAGGTCCTTCTCAAAAAATTAGCATATTGTGATAAAGTTCATTATTTTCCATAATGTAATGATAAAAATTAAACTTTCATATATTTTAGATTCATTGCACACCAACTGAAATATTTCAGGGGTTTTATTGTTTTAATACTGATGATTTTGGCATACAGCTCATGAAAACCCAAAATTCCTATCTCAAAAAATTAGCATATCATGAAAAGGTTCTCTAAACGAGCTATTAACCTAATCATCTGAATCAACTAATTAACTCTAAACACCTGCAAAAGATTCCTGAGGCTTTTAAAAACTCCCAGCCTGGTTCATTACTCAAAACCGCAATCATGGGTAAGACTGCCGACCTGACTGCTGTCCAGAAGGCCATCATTGACACCCTCAAGCGAGAGGGTAAGACACAGAAAGAAATTTCTGAACGAATAGGCTGTTCCCAGAGTGCTGTATCAAGGCACCTCAGTGGGAAGTCTGTGGTAAGGAAAAAGTGTGGCAAAAAACGCTGCACAGCGAGAAGAGGTGACCGGACCCTGAGGAAGATTGTGGAGAAGGACCGATTCCAGACCTTGGGGGACCTGCGGAAGCAGTGGACTGAGTCTGGAGTAGAAACATCCAGAGCCACCGTGCACAGGCGTGTGCAGGAAATGGGCTACAGGTGCCGCATTCCCCAGGTCAAGCCACTTTTGAACCAGAAACAGCGGCAGAAGCGCCTGACCTGGGCTACAGAGAAGCAGCACTGGACTGTTGCTCAGTGGTCCAAAGTCATTCGGAAATCGAGGTGCCAGAGTCTGGAGGAAGACTGGGGAGAAGGAAATGCCAAAATGCCTGAAGTCCAGTGTCAAGTACCCACAGTCAGTGATGGTCTGGGGTGCCATGTCAGCTGCTGGTGTTGGTCCACTGTGTTTTATCAAGGGCAGGGTCAATGCAGCTAGCTATCAGGAGATTTTGGAGCACTTCATGCTTCCATCTGCTGAAAAGCTTTATGGAGATGAAGATTTTGTTTTTCAGCACGACCTGGCACCTGCTCACAGTGCCAAAACCACTGGTAAATGGTTTACTGACCATGGTATTACTGTGCTCAATTGGCCTGCCAACTCTCCTGACCTGAACCCCATAGAGAATCTGTGGGATATTGTGAAGAGAAAGTTGAGAGACGCAAGACCCAACACTCTGGATGAGCTTAAGGCCGCTATCGAAGCATCCTGGGCCTCCATAACACCTCAGCAGTGCCACAGGCTGATTTCCTCCATGCCACGCCGCATTGAAGCAGTCATTTCTGCAAAAGGATTCCCGACCAAGTATTGAGTGCATAACTGAACATAATTATTTGAAGGTTGACTTTTTTTTATTAAAAACACTTTCCTTTTATTGGTCGGATGAAATATGCTAATTTTTTTAGATAGGAATTTTGGGTTTTCATGAGCTGTATGCCAAAATCATCAGTATTAAAACAATAAAAGACCTGAAATATTTCAGTTGGTGTGCAATGAATCTAAAATATATGAAAGTTTAATTTTTATCATTACATTATGGAAAATAATGAACTTTATCACAATATGCTAATTTTTTGAGAAGGACCTGTATATATGTATGATTTTTTTTTTTTTTACATGAATGTGAATAAATGAAATTATTTGAAACATATGACTTCTAATTTATTCTTTTAACAAGTGAACTTGTTTTGTGTGTGTTGTGGCAAATGCAAAGTAGAACCAAACTAATCTTGTTTTTTGTTCAAGCCAAAGGTATTTTCTTACACATTTGTGCATTGTTCACAGTATGCCCACTCTTTTCCCAGTATACCCACACTTTGCCCACAGTGTGGGCTTACTGTGGGCCCACAAATGGCCCCAACAGGGGCCCACTCTGCTTAGTGTGGGCCAGCCCATAGTCAGCCCACACTTTGGGCTGTCCCACTGGGTCCCCACCTGGGTCCCATAGTGCGGGACCCACACGTGCCCCGCATTTCACGCCGGTATCTGGGCCCACAGTGGGCTGCCCGCAATGGCCCCACACAGGCCCCTAAGGGGCTTGCTGTGGGCCCACTTCTGGCCCCAACAGGGGCCCACTCTGCTTAGTGTGGGCCAGCCCATAGTCAGCCCACACTTTGGGCTGTCCCACTGGGGCCCCACACTGGCCCCATAGAAGCATGTTTGCTGGGGTACACGTTTGCTCCTTTGTCTGTTGCTGGTTTGAGAGGCACACGCACATTTGTTTAGTGAAGTTCAAAAGAGACTCGCTTATGGTAAATAGAAAGTTTTTAATTAATTCAGAGCCTTGAATCCATTCAGTGGTGAACGACAATCACTAAACGTTTGCCATGAAATCACTATACTTGTACGATATATATTTTTAAAAATTATTATTATTACTATTATTATTATTATTTTATTTATTTACTTTTTGGAAATTATTAGCTAATTTCATATTTTAGAAAACCGAATAGGGGAAATAGCCTTGAAACACACATTTTTCCATGATGTTTTCTTTTTTCCATACTTTTCCAGACCTGGAAATTACTTAAATAAAATTGCATAAATTTCCAAGCTGCATAGGAACCGGTGAGCATGCAGGGAAAGCACGGTATTATACACAAACCTCTAAAATCAATATGCAATGAGTGTGTGAAGTGAATGAGTGTAAATTCTATGAATGAACTGAACGCAAATCAAGTAACGTTTGACGCGTTCCTGTTGCCTTTTCCATGCTTTTCCAGACCTGGAAATTACTTAAATCAATTTCCATACTTTTTCAAACTGTGTAGGAACTCTTACTGTTTTATTTAGAACATATTTAAATAGCCTCTTTATTTATCGGATCACGAAAGGTCCCCAAGCTGGGATTCGAACTCGTGTCATCTAAAAGTATTTCCATCAAGACTATGGGCTTAGACAGTTAGAAGATGTTCAAATAAATGTTATAATCATATTGTTTTTTCTTTTTTCAGTTATACAAGGCATATTTTTAGTGATATCTACAAAGAAAACAGATACTGTATATAGGCTGTAATGTCATAGACATAATGGTCTTTTCAAGTAATTGTATGATCTTCCGGGTAAAGCCCCACCCACTACCGGTTTTATCCGAATACCGATACGGATAATTTTGAGATTGTTACAAATACAGATACAGATACTGGCTCAGTTGCAGACCCCTAATCTTTAGTATTACTCAAAAGTATTTCAATTATAATTCCTTCGAAGTAATGGTGCTTTATGTAACATTATGTAATGTAAGTGACAAATCCCATTTGAAATTCGTGCTGGCTACAGTATACATGCCACCAGGGCACCATACAGACTTTATCAAAGAATTTACTTATTTTCTATCGGAGTTAGTACTGTCTGCAGATAAAGTTCTAATTGTAGGTGATTTTAATATCCATATAGATAATGAAAAAGACACATTGGGATTGGCATTTACAGACATTCTAAACTCTATTGGAGTTAGACAACACGTGTCAGGACCCACTCATTGACGTAATCATACTTTAGATCCAATATTGTCACATGGTATTGATATTGATGCCGTTGAAATTCTGCAGCAGAGCGATGACATCTCAGATCATTATCTAGTCTCGTGTATACTACATTTAGCCAAGGCTGCTAAACTGCCTCCCTGCCACATATATGGTAGAACTATCACTTCTAGCACTAAAGATTGCTTTATAAATAATCTTCCTGATCAGTTTCATCACCTTAGCATACCAGACAGCTTAGAAGAACTCAATGTCGCAACCGAAACTATTGACGCTCTCTTTTCCAGCACATTAGACACAGTAGCTCCTTTGCACTTAAAAAAGATTAAGGAAATTAGTCTGTTTTGACACGTGACATGGGGCTGCACGCAGCACAGAGAGGGACACCTCAAAAACTGATTTAAAACATAGACAACAAAATGGTATGATATACAGTGTACACTACAGTACATGTTTCTGTTCATTATAAAGTAATTATTAATTAAAGTAGCATATTTAAACTGTTTCCTCATCATGCAGCAACAGAAACAAAAATCTGAAATGTATTCGATTTCAGTTCTTTTTTTTATCGGCACTGTAACACATATTTTGATTAGATAATCATCACGTTTTCTAAAATAGAGCCAAATAATGTGTGAAAGTATAAATTTTTTAGACCTGTGCTATGCCTTTGTGTGTAAAGATGGCAATTTTTAAGCACGACTGTTTGGATTTATATGAAATGGTAACACTTTACAATAAGAGTCTTGTAACATTAAATAAGGTTAATAAAAGTATTGTTCATTGTTAATTTCAACATTTACATTTGAACATTTTAAAGTTGTCTCTTACATTACTTACAATGCACTATGAATTAACGTGAATGATCAATATATAATTAATATATTAGTATTTTTTATATTTAAAACTTACAAGAAACATTTTGCCTTTTTTTTTTTCAAAGGAAACAACATGTAAGAGTTAAAACTGAACACAATCTTGCTGCTCAAAATGTGTATAGAACAATTTTTAATAATATTTTTGTTGCTCCTTTTGTATTTTACGTTTACTTGTACTTTTACTTTCAATACTTAAGTACATTTAATATAAAAAAAATACATTACATACTTAAATACAAAAAATATAACATACTTTAAAACTTTTACTCAATTAATATTCCAAACAATGACTTTAACTTCTACCAAAGTCATATTCTGGTAAGATATCTATACTTTTACTCAAGTATGGCTTTCGAGTACTTTATCCACCACTGTGTATGTTAGACCCTATACCGACTAAGCTATTGAAAGAGATGCTTCCAGAGGTCATAGATCCTCTTCTTAATATTGTTAATTCATCTTTATCACTAGGATACATACCAAAAACTTTTAAGCTGGCTATTATTAAACCTCTTATTAAAAAAACACAACTTGATCCTAGAGAATTATTTAATTACTGGCCGAACTTGAATCTACCTTTTCTGTCAAAAATACTAGAAAAGGCAGTTTCATCACAACTATGTTCCTTTTTAGAAAGAAATGGTATCTGTGAGGATTTCCAGTCAGGATTTAGACCGTACCATAGTACTGAGACTGCTCTCATTAGAGTTACAAATGATTTTCTCTTATCAGATCGTGGTTGTATCTCTCTATTAGTGTTACTGGATCTTAGAGCTGCATTTGACACTATCGATCACAACATTCTTTTAAATAGACTCAAAAATTATGTTGGCATTAGTGGAATCACCTTGGCATGGTTCAAATCATACTTATCTGACCGTTATCAGTTTTTAGTAGTAAATGAAGAGATGTCATATCGATCACAAGTTCCACAAGGCTCAGTACTAGGACTGTTGCTGTTCACTCTGTACATGCTACCCTTGGGAGATATCATTAGGAAGCATGGCGTTAGTTTTCACTGTTACGCTGATGATACTCAGCTCTATATATCTTCGCGCCCTGACGAAACTTACCAATTCGCAAAATTAACAGAATGTATAGCTGATATAAAAAATTGGATGAATTCAGAAAAAACAGAGATTCTAATTATTGGACCAAAAACCTCTGCATGTAATAACCTAGAATACTGTCTAACACTTGATGGCTGCTCTAAGTCTTCTTCGTCAGTTAGGAACCTGGGTGTGCTCTTTGATACCAATCTTTCATTTGAAAGCCATATTTCTAGCATTTGTAAAACCGCATTTTTCCATCTTAAAAATATATCTAAACTACGACATATGCTTTCAATGACAAATGCGGACCAGTTCAGGTTCATGACCTCAAGGCTAAATTACTGTAATGCTCTACTGAGTGGTTACCCTGCTCGCTTGATAAACAAACTACAGCTCGTACAAAATGCAGCAGCTAGAGTTCTTACTATAACCAGGAAGTATGACCATATTAGCCCGGTTCTGTCAACACTGCATTGGCTCCCTGTTAAACATCGTATAGATTTTAAAATCTTACTAATTACTTGCAAAGCACTAGCGAGCTCTTAACGCATTATAGTCCTTCACGTCTATTAAGATCTCAGAATTCAGTCCAGTTGATAATACCTAGAATATCAAAATCAACCACAAGTGGTAGATACTTCTCCTGTTGGGCACCTAAACTCTGGAACGATCTTCCTAGCATTGTTCGGGAAGCAGACACACTCAGTTTAAATCTAGACGAAAAACGCATCTCTTTACCCTGGCATACAAATAACACATTATCAATTGATGTTTTCAAATCTGTTAAAGGATTGTTAGGCTGCATAAATTAGGTCAGCCAGAACTGGGAAGACTTCCGATAACACCAGATGTACTCGTTACATCAGAAGAAGAATGGCATCTATGTTAATATTAGTCTCTCTGTTTATCCCGAGTTTTACCGTAGTCAGCCGGATCTGGGCCATATCCAGGTGAGATCAAGGACATGCGCCCTGACATGATGACAACGCAGCTCTGAAGTGTCAGCAGAGATTGTGTCAACTAGATCATCCCCTGTGAAGGCCTCATCGACACGATAGCCAGTGGCACAGATCCTCAACAAACCGTCCCATTGATGAATACGATCTTCAACTAGATGGAACTGTAATAAATACTTTGGCTGTTGCGATCCCAATCGGACTTATGAAAGCTGCCTGAATCATAATCATGCACTGTTCGCTGCTGGCCAGAGGAGAACTGGCCCCCCTACTAAGCCTGGTTTCTCCCAAGGTTTTTTCTTCATTTTAATGCCTGTTTGCCACCTGATGGAGTTTGGGTTTTCTTGCTGCCATCGCCTTTGGCTTGCTTAGTTGGGGACACTTGACATTTGATATTCAACAATGTTTTGATCTGCCTGCATCGACACCATTGTATGCAAACTGAACTGAGCTGGATGATGACATCACTGTTTACTCCATTGCTGATATAGATAAATTAACTAAATTAATAACTATTGATTCTTATTCTTTAAGAGCTGCTGTGCAGCCAAAAATTGTATACCAATTATCACTGTAAAGCTGCTTTGACACAATCTGCATTGTAAAAAGCGTTATATAAATAAAGGTGACTTGACTGGACTTGACTTTTTAAAGGGGTGATGAACTGAGAAATAAAATTTTCCTTGAGCTTTTAACATATATGTCATCATACTATGAGAATATCCTATAAGTTTCAGAGCTGAAAACTTCCTTGTCAGTCCAATAAAAGTTTTATTGACACCCGACCCAGCAAACGACTGGTTTTTCAAAGTGGGGATCTATGACGTCAAAGGGCAGCAAGCACCGCCTTCGCAGAAGATCAACGCCTACTTCATCACTGCCTGTAATAGTAAAAACACTCTAAAAGAGAGAGTAATACTTAGCTATTTCAAATGGAAAGATGTTAGCCAATCACAGCAGTGGGCGTTTACACTGATGTCTCACAGCAGACACGCCCCTTAAAACAGAGCGTTCAAACCAGAGGGCTAAAATCAGGGTAGGAAAAATGCCTTTTATTTCTAAATTATGACAATTTTTTATGTAAAAAGCATACTAACATTATAAGTGCATCCCAGGAAACACTATAAAACAATAAAACAACAGAGTTCATGACCCCTTTAATGCCTGACCAGTGGCTATGTGTATGTATATTGTGTCTCATTTGATGGGGTTGACCAGCCGTCAATCTGAGTGGGCCAGTGCCACTCTCTGGCCCTTATGCCACTTTTACCATCAGCACAAGACTGCTTGCATGGACACAGATGGCAACTTCATCATCACCTATTTGACCCACACTGGTGTGTTAGTGAATTTGGACAGGCAGGATAAATACAACATGTTCACTGGACTAAAAAAATAGCATTACCTTACAAAGGATCCTAATGTTAGGAAAGTGCCTGCCTATTTTCAATTATGTGAATGTCTTAATAGAGCATAATGTGTTTGACAAAATCAATGGTGAGATCATTGCATTTGTGGTCTGAACAGACATGCTTGTGATGGACTACAATAGTCAGTCTTTTATGCCCTTTTATGCAATGGGAGTAGATCTGAATATAATGCTATAATCAACATCTTTAAATACTTGTTAATCTTAGCAGCTGTAATAGTTATGCATCTCAATCATCTCAGTAGTTCAGTAGTCAGGGCACTTATCAGGGAGTCAGCCATTTTAAGGGCTCAATCTTAAAATCCTTCCAGTGCACTGAAATGTTTGCTCTCTAAAAGTTCTTACAATGTACCACAAAAACAGGGAGCATTGAAATTTACTTTGTTCCCTTACCAGAAAATGTCACATTTTCTGAAGCATGAAACGTAAATCGCAAAAGCCAACTCAATACACATTATGACATGTGATAGATGTTTTGAAAAGAAAATTATTTTAAATATAAAATTATTATTTAATTATATTTCAGCATAAATACACTCTGCTAGACAGTATAAGCATAATCTAACTAACATTTATAATTATTTTACAGCTGAAATGTTGCAGGGATATGTAACAATCAAATAATTTTTTATATTGTACTTTAATACTCCCTCATAGGTACACAACTGAAGGGCCTGTCTGATGCTTTGAGTTACTGTAAAAGGTACATAATACACTGTGCTTCAAGTATGTATATACAGAATCCTTAAAATAAATACAAAAAGAGGTACAACATTCTTCATCATAATTTGAAAATACACTGTGTGGAGTAATTACTTTGAATAATACACTGCATTCCAGCAGTACAAACACTACCTTATACTCATTATTAATGCACTTCTCAGAGTTCTGTTTAGTCCCTCTGAGGTCTGAGTGTTTTGGGGCCCCAGAGAAGTTTTGACATGCCCTGACATTTGTGCTTTTTTTACCATAATATGTGAGCGACATGTGTGTTTGTTTGTATTTTTGAGAGAATAACATTTATGCTTGGTTATTGAAAAAAAACATTATTTAAGTCACTGAAATAAGGCGACAAAACACATACTGAATATGTGTCCACAAGACTTCTGAGTACTGAATGTTGAAGGCTAGAATTTTTGCTTCAAAATTATGTAAAAAATCATCCTGCCTACTCATTCACATAAAACAATATATTGATTTAAATTTTGTAAGACACTTTTTGTTTAGAAAGACAGTATGCATGGAGGCATGAATAATCCTGAATAATGTTGTGATTCACACCTGAGGAAACAATGACCCACATAATGAGCCGCACAATGAGCCTTTCAGTCAGGTATGTGAGAGGGGACTACAATAAATAACATGAGGACAAAGTAGTTTATTTTGTAGTTTATTTAGAATATAGGGTGCGTCTCAATCAGCTCCCTCATTCAGCAGTAAGGGCATAGATTATTTACAGCTGAAATATTGCACTTATATGTAAGCAATGTCATATTCATTCAGAATGTCCAATGTGGGCCAATATCTGGTGACTATGATTCTCAAATCTGTGAGATAAAAGAAAAAAAACATATGTGAGCATGCTGATAACAGGATCATATCAACTATTGTATTAACGTTAATATAATGTCCATTCTTAACAGAAAACATGATTTTTGTGATCTCATGCATGCATGTATTATTGCAAATCACGTGAAGAAAATTTTGTATAGGTCTATTTTATTTTAATTATATGCAGTACCGGTACCGGGCATACTATTTTTAAAGTCTCATGCTCATCAAGGCTGCATTTATTTGATCAAAAATACAGAAACATTTTTAATATTGTGAAATATTATTACAATTTGAAATAATGGTTTTCTATTTTAATATACTTAAAAATATTATTTATTTCTGTTATGAAAACTGATTTTTCATCATTCATTGCAAACAAAAGCTTCAAAAAACAACCATTCATAAAAAAAACTTACCATTCACAATCATCAGCTTGAGTTGATCCTCGAAATGAAACTGAAAGTCGTGCTCTGAGGTAAATTCTTCCAGAATTATTCCTCACTATGTCTCAAAACGATGTACATGAATCTGACTTGATGCGTTTTTTCGAGTTGATGCAGGTGATCGCCTCAGAATTTACCTTTGAATGCTGAGCACTCTCTGTGGGCATGGCCGCATTAGTGGATAATGAGGTGAAATCGTGAACAACTGACTTCGCTCTCTTTTCAAACAGATTACATAAACAGAGAATACTTGTTTTCGATTTGACGTTGATCATTTCAATGTTTCTTTAAACATATGTCTCATGTTTGTGTGATAAGTATTCACTAAGTTACATTTCATATTCTAACGAGTATCAGAATGGACCTCATTAAGAAAGAGACTGTGTGTTTCTGTGACACAAAACTTCCGTTTAAATAAGTTAACTGAACAATAAGCTAGTAATTATGTTTAATTACTGCTGGTTTTCAGTTATAAATTGCTAAAATAGTATAATAAAGACAATTTGACCCCCAAAGTGAAAGGTATATCCTCATTAATTATGACACTTTATTTTATTGACCAGAATAAGCCAATAATTAAGGCTAAACTGCCATTAATACAGTACTAATAAAGGAAATTTGACCCCCTATTCTAAAGTAAAAGTTAAATCCTCATTAATTATGGCACTTATTGAGTGCTATTTAAGTTTATTGACCACAATAAGCCAATAATTAAGGCTACACTGCCACTAATATAGTACTAATTGACCCCTTAGACAATTTGACCCCTTATTCTAAAGATAGGTTCTTCTTTACACTATTGGTTTGTTTATTTATTCTGCAAAGTGATCTCACGAGAATGTGTATTTTTACATAAAGTGTGGTTCTACAACACATACATTTACTTACGTTTTCATACACTGAAACGTACAATATTGACAGCACTAAAAATTATTAAATGTAAAAACATTTCTCTCTGTTCGTGACTTTTGCTGCAAACTCATTTCAAAGGATTATGTTAAACAAAACTAGACTTTAAAACCTTAAAATGAACAAAATTTCTATAATTGTTTAATCATTATTTATCATGTAATACTTTTTTTTTTTTTTTTGCAGTGGGACACAAAAGGCATTTTCTCAGACACAGGACTATAAAATACACCAAAACGCAACACAAATTCACAAAATACATCAATTTAATCAGCTGTAATCCACATCTTTAGAATCCATACAACAGATCCGAATTGCATTCTTTATCCAGCGATCTTTATCTCCATCTGCAACAGCGACGGTAAACATTAGACCGTTATCAATAGACCTTTATCACAGCGGAATTGATTACCGGAAGTGCTGGTTGAAGCAGTGCATCGATTCTTCCGGTTATGTATATTTTCAATGTGATGTTAACACCTATTTGAATAAACGCCTCTAAAAATAAGCATCCGTGGGATCATTTCAAAATCAGGACATTTTCAGAGACAGGAGAAGAGAAGATTGCTGTGTACAGAATTTATCTGAGAAAGCCGTGGCTCGTAAACATACGTGATTATTTCACCACACTGTGTCATGGCTCATCTAAACTAATGACCATGATGCTGCAGTGTGTGTGAGACTTGATGAATAATGTTATGATCACCGTCTGTTCCTGTCACTTCCCGGACTACATTCCCCATCATCCTCTCTGCCAGTCACATTCACACACTCCACACTAATCACCACACCCAGCTGCAGCTCATTACCAGGACTATAAAGGACTTTCGCTCACACCACCTCACGGCGAAGTCTTGTTTACCTTGTGTTACAATTCCGAGCGTTTATTATCCTGTCTGCCTGTCTGTTACCGTTCCTGCCTGTTACCTGTCTACGATCCTGTGCTGCCTACCCCTGACCTGTGCTTTGTATACCGACCTGTGAGTGATATCTGCCTGTCCTGATCTTTGCCTGTATCCTGACTACGACTCTGCCTGTCCCTTGCTGTTCCTGTTTTGACCCTGCCTGTACGACCGCGCTCACTTTTAATAAAAGCTTTGCATTTGGATCCCTGCCTGAGTCCCGCTTCGTTACAAATAAGATCAGAATGAACATATTTATTAATTTAAAATAAATATTTTAGTCATTATTCTGCGTCATTTTTCATTGACAATCATTTCACTGTATGCAATTCACATTTGTCAAAGTTCATAATATTCAAAGGCAGTCGCGCTGTCAAAGCATTTCTGATTAAGATGTTTAACACATCATTAAATTTCTTTCAGGCAATTAAGGCACATTCATTCATCTTTTTTAATACTGACAACTCTGTCACCGAACGACTCTATCAGGTCCCCAAACCACATTTTGTCACAAAAACACACACGAGAAGTGGAAGCCCCCCACAAACACACACACACACACACAGTGGCATAACTTTGTTTTAAAAAGTGGGTGGGACAGTAATGTTGTAAGGTGGGTGTTGTCATGTTCCTGTCACTTCCCGGACTCCAATTCCCATAATCCTCCCTGCCAGTCACCTGCACACACTCCACACTAATCACTAATCACCACACCCAGCTGCAGCACATTAACTGGAGTATATAAGACTCTCATTCACCACACATCATTGCGAGGTCTTGTTTACTCTTGTGGCAATTCTGAGCGTTTTTTATTGTGATTGTCTGCCTGTTATTTACCCTGTCTGTTCCCCGTCTATGATCCCCGTCTATGATCCCCTGCTGCCTGTCTTTGGACTGTTGATTGTTTACTGGACTTGGGAGTGATATCTGCCTGCCCTGATCTACTGCCTGTTCCACAACCACGATTCTGTCTTGTCCCTGCTGTACCTGTTTGCCACTGTTTGACCCCTGCCTGTTTGACCATGAACATTGTTTAAATAAGGCTTGCATATGGATCTACGCATCGTTACAGAAGACCTTGCCACAAAAATGATCCAGCAGCTTTCCTGGAGAACATTGGTCCGGTATGAACATTGCACAACTGTTATTATGGAGTACGCAGGGCACACAATCGTTGGAGGAATATATTAAAGAATATTTGGACATTGCTTATTGTTCTGATCTGCCGGACCGTGTGCTGATAGACTTTTTTTGTGATGGCGTTAACCAACCTCTACAGACCAAACTTAGACAAGAGGGCCTGCGTTCATCATTTAGTTGCTTCTTGGAATTTGCATTATTGACTGTTGGCTCTCCCTTTACTGTGGGTGTTGCGGAGGAATGCGACACCTCGTCCACTCATGTAATGGCTGCTGCGCTAGAAAACACTCACAAAATGGCAGCCACAGCAACACCAAGTCAAGCCACAGTTGATCTTCGTGAGCCAAGTCAGGCCACCGTTGATCTTCCTGAGCCTAGTCAAGTCACAGTTGATCTTTGTGAACCAAGTCAAGTCACAGTTGGTCATTCTGAGCCAAGTCAAGTCAAAGTTGATCTTTCTGAGCCAAGTCAAGTCACAGCAGACCTCCCAGAGCCTTGCCACGTCTCAGCAGACCTCCCAGAGCCACGTCACGTCTCCGCTGATCGCCCAGAGTCACATCACGTCTCCGCTGATCGCCCAGAGTCACGTCACGTCTCTGGATCCGTCCGAGAGCGGAGAGGATTGTTGTCCAGTGTGGACGATCCACCGCTGATGTCAGCACGAGCAGCTGGAATTCCGAAGCCTCCGCCGGTTGCCACACACTCAAGCCCGCCGGTTGCCACGCACTCAAGCCCGCCAGAGTCTACGGACAAGATGGCCGCTCCAGCCTTCGTCGAGCCCACTCCAGTCTTTGCCGAGTCAGCTCCAGACTCCGCACCCGAGCCCGAGTCAGCTCCAGACTCCGCACCCGAGCCCGAGTCAGCTCCAGACTCCGCACCCGAGCCCGAGTCAGCTCCAGACTCCGCACCCGAGCCCGAGCCCGAGCCAGCTCCAGACTCCGCACCTGAGCTCCTTGCCCTGCCGATGCCACCCGAGCTCCTTGCCCACGAGCCCGCTACAGAACCCACTCCAACCCACGAGCCCTCTACTGTCACCTTTGAATTCCCCAAGAAAATTTTTGGGGAGGGGCATATACCTGTGGGTGGGGCTTCCGAACTGAAATGGCTGCCTGATGCTCCTGACCCGCCTTGGCATTCCAAGGTCTCCGAATTGCCACGGCTGCCCGACACTCCTGACCCGCCGTGGCTGCCCGAGGCTCCTGACCCGCCATGGCTGCCCGAGGCACCTGACCCGCCATGGTGTCTAGAGTTCCTGGACCTGCCCTGGAGACCTCCATACCCATCTGCACATCCAGCATTACCTGTCAGCAGGTCTCCAGGGCACCCACCCTCCCTCCCCGGTTGTGCCATCCACGCCACGAGGACGAGCCTTCCGGGAGGGGGACATTCTGTCATGTTCCTGTCACTTCCCGGAATCCAATTCCCATAATCCTCCCTGCCAGTCACCTGCACACACTCCACACTAATCACTAATCACCACATCCAGCTGCAGCACATTATGAAATGAGTACAAACGAAATGCAGCAGTAATAGTCCAAATTAGCCTTTATTCATGTTGAGACTCTGAGGTCTGACGGTCACGCCGGCGATACCACCGCGGGTTTTTTCTTACCAGTGTGAAAGAGACTCAAAATACTCCGTCAATGTTGCACATACAATTAAGAGTTATACACCATTTTAATCTGTGGAATATCTTCTTTCATTTGTGTACACTCAGAGTAAAAACAAAATGTTGTGCTTTTTGTAAAATAAAGAAAACTAACATGATGCGTGATCTCTCTTCTCCCTCTGAACGAACTCCCATCTGATAGTTCTCAGAAAATGAACTGTAACTTAGTGAATTCTAATGACAAAAAAATTACACTTATGTCAAAAGAAACGTTGAGATGTCAGCTTTTAAATCGTGTAAGTCAAATCGAAAACAAACCTTCTGTGTTTATGTAATCTGTATTAAAAGAGAGCCATGTCAGAAGTCCGTGATTCAGCTCATTATCCGCTAATGCGGCCACGCCCACGGAGCCAGCGCTATTCAGACGCAAATTCAGTCAATACATGCAGACATAGTTTCAATCGTGTATTTATTATCTTTAAAAGTGTTTATCTGGATGTTAAAGCCATGGTTATGGCGCTTTAGGAGACATGCAGTTAGTTCCTGGTCTCTTCTTATATGGATTTGTGGACTAAAGGTGTACAGAGCGCCCTCCGGCTGCAAGTATGAATTGAAAACACCATTCCTGAAATGTCCTCTTCTTCTTTAGAATAATTTGTGGACTAAAGGTGTACAGAGCGCCCTCCGGCTGCAAGTATGAATTAAAAAACACAGTATCCAGCACTCATAGTGATGAGAATAAATATAGAATAAATATTACTCCTCTGTATAGAAATTTGACATAAACATATAAGAATCATCAATATTTCTCCAAATGTGCATGCTTTTAAGCTGAAAGCCTATATGAAATGCCATAGAGGTAACATAATTGTTCAGACACTTTGCATCACAGAAATACATTATATTTTAAAGAATATAATAGAATACCATTATTTTAAATTGAGCTGAGACATGATTACAGAGGGTTTTTTCACAGCCTACCTGACTGAAAGAGCTCATTAATATGCAAGTCATTTCAGCTCATTACTATTCAAATCTTTTGTCTTCTCAGGTGTAAATGAGCCATTATTCATGATGAGTCACACCTCCACGCATACTGTTTCTCTTGACAAAAAGTGTCTTACAAAAACTAAATCAATATATTGTTTTATATGAAGGAGTAGGCAGCATAATTTTTACATAATTCTGAAGCAAAAACTCTAGTCTACAACCTCCAATACCCAGAGGTCTTATGAACACAGATTTAATATACTTTTTTTGGCCTTATTTCAGTGACTTAAGTTTTTTGTTTTTTCAATAACCACGCATAAACGTTATTCCTTCAAAAATACAAACATGTACATACATGTTCCTCACATATTATGGTAGCCTAGTTTGTGCTGAATACAGTGTAATGACACTTGTGTCATTTATATGTTTATGAACAACTGAAAAAAGCACAAATGTCAGGGCATGTCAAAACTTCTCCAGGGCCCCAAAAATCCTCAGACCCCAGAGGGTTAAGGTTTGATGAAGTTGGCGTGACTCTGATTTGTCATTGTTTTTTATGTGTTGCAGTTTCACTTTCCTCTGCATCTCCAATAAACCTGTGGAACTAAGAATTAATCTTCAGAGTTTTGGTGTTGAGAAAAGTTTAGCTGGCCGTCAAGATATTAAGTGAACATATCGAGGACGGCACATCTACTATAAAACAATATATTGTTAGAGAGTTTGCATTAGTCAATAAATACATGGATCTGCTTTTAGAGTTAGATTGTCCTGATGGACTAGTGGAAGTAATTTTGTTCAGCATGCCAGAGAGGTTCTGGGTTCTAATCCGCCCTCATTTAATTTATTTTATATTTTTTCTCATTAAAACCAAAGATGTTCATTAGTGATTGTATATCAAAAGCAGGGACATGTTTATGTGCATCTTGTTTTGTGTCTCTTTTGAGTCTCCGCAACAACGTTGAGATTGAAGCGCTCATCCATGTGAAGACTGCGCAGTGTGCACGAGCGAGAGGACACTGTTGCGCCACTGATAACAGCGTCAGATCGCCTACTATTTAACACAAATGAACTAGTTTTTAGATAATCAACTAGTTTATTTTGTATTAGATACATCTGTACTGTGAGATGTTTCAAAAAGTGGTGGGGACAATATTGACCCTGGTAAAAAGTTGTGGGGACATGTCCCACCCACAAATTACGTCTGTGCAAACTTGCAAATACATTAACAACCAAATATAAAACAGTTACCATTAACAAATTATAACTGAAATATTATACACATAGCCTATGCAAGTGCCCCTTAAAAAAACATTTTAACGTTCTAATTTTTCCAAGAGTACTGTCGTTTTTTCCGTTTGATGATGCACCTGATGAATTAATTACACAAACGTTGTTCATGTTTCGTTATTCAATATTTGTGTTTCATAAGGTGTGTTCGACATCGGCTGCGGATGGATGCAACCGATCGGATATGCTGGTTAAGGTAGGTTTTGAAGCTTGTATGCTGGTTTGAGTTGGTTTATGCTGGTCAAGTGCTGGTCCTATGCTGGTCCATGCTGGTCCTATGCTGGTCCTAAGATGGTCCTATGCTGGTCCAGGAGCTGGTGAAGCTGCTTATAAGGTGTGTTATATTGAACCTGCGCAGATTGAACCAGCTGGCTGCTCTTGCGGTACTTTAAAGCCATATGCCACACTCACATGGCGTTAGCACTGTCTCAAGTTGGAAAGATTTCTTACCGGCATGCAGTTTGCACGCCTAAATTAGTTGCTTACATTTACAAAATGTGCCAACAATACCAGAAATAATCCCTTTTAATGAAAATAAAGGTCCATGTTTAATAAAAATGTTCACGAAACTAAATGAAAATGTTTAGTGAAATTAGAAAATATTAAAGAGATTGTTATTTTAGTTGTATACATGTTCCCATATCCATATATTTTGTTATAATGTCACAAGTTATAATCTCAAGGTTTAATGTGTTTTACACGATTCTTGTGGTTTTGGTGAAGCGTAGTTACTAGAATTAACATCGTCTCACTGCTGTTCCCTGCTGATTTAAGGCGGGCATACACTGTGCGATTTCTGTGCGATTTCAGCAAGGTGACCAACTCACACTGTACAAGTAGATCGCATGTGATGTAAGCCCAAAGTGCACGATTTATGTGCTCACACTATGCATTCCGATGGTCGAGCTGTGACTTGACTGCTCACACTATGCATTTGAAATATGCATGATGAAGGATGTGTGCTGAGCCCCCTCCTCTTCACTCTGCTGACCCACGACTGCATACCGTCACACAACTCCAACCTCTTTATTAAGTTTGCGGACGACACGACCGTGGTGGGTCTCCCCGCTTGGCTGTGTGGTGCAGTAACAACAATCTCTCTCTGAACGTGGAGAAGACGAAGGAGATTGTTGTTGACTTCAGGAGAGCGCACACTCAGCATGTTCCTCTGACCATCAATGGTGCGACTGTGGAGAGAGTGAGCAGCACCAAGTTCCTGGGTGTGCACATCACCGAGGACCTCTCCTGGACCGACAACACCACAGCACTGGCCAAGAAATCTCAACAACATCTCTACTTCCTCCGCAAACTGAGAGCCAGAGCCCCACCCCCCATCATGTGCACCTTCTACAGAGGCACCATCGAGAGCATTCTGACGAGCTGCATCACTGTGTGGTATGGCGCCTGCAATGCGTCCTGCCGGAAGACTCTGCAACGCATAGTGAGAGCAGCTGAGAAGATCATTGGTGTCTCTCTCCCCTCCCTCCAAGAAACTTACGGAACCCGTCTCACTCGCAAAGCCCTCTGCATCGCACGTGATCCCACCCACCCGTCACACAGCTTCTTCTTCAGTCTGCTGCCATCAGGGAGGAGACTGCGGAGTCTCCAGGCCAGGACCAGCAGATTGAAGGACAGCTTCATCCATCAGGCTGTCAGGAAGCTGAACTCGCTCCCGAACTTGCCCCCCCGTCCCTTTTCTGCCCCAGGCACCACTGAACTATGAACCCCCCCCCCCAGATCCCACATCCCCAGGTCCTTCCACCCCCCCTCCCACTAACATACGATGACATGCACCAGTCACTTTGTGCAGCATTGGTCTACTCACTACCTCATTCACCATGGAACTGACGTCATTCTACCACCTCATCAGTCAGTTTAAATATAATAACTGCTCTTGAGCCCTTTTGTCACTTTAATCAGAATGAATAAGCCAATCTTTTTATCTGCACTGTTTGTTCACTGGTTTGCACTCTATCTGCCATGTGCCTTGCGCTGCTTTATTTAACTTTATTTATTTATTTTTATATATTTTTTTTTTATGTCTTTTTTTACATCCCCTTATTGTATAGTTATATCTTATATTTTATATTGATCTTGTATAGTTATATCTTATATCTTATATTTTATATTGATCTAGATTATTAAGCTCTACTGCTAGTGTTATCTGTATACACCGGGGGTCTGAGAGTAACGCAATTTCGATTCTCTGTATGTATGTACTGTACATGTGGAAGAATTGACAATAAAGCAGACTTGATACTTGATGAATCCCGTGCTGGGTTGCGCCGAATCGTTGATTGACCGTATGTTTCCAGAGATATCGTCAAAAGCATCGGCTATGGATATCAAGAGGATTTAGCAGTTCCAATTTATACATTACATTATTATTAGGGTAGGCACTTTTATTATTAAATTGATATTAGCCTACAATTCAATAGGCTAATTTCATAGCGCCTCACCGCATAACCGACGCGCTGCGAGGATAATAAAATATTTGATAGCTTACTCCTCACTGAAAATTATTTAAAGACATTTATATATACAATGAATTATAGGCCTACAATTAAAATTATTAACAGTCTAATGTGTCCGAACACTGATAATCAGTTAATGAAAAGCAGCTTTATTTCAAAAACAACTTGTTTAACACAAAATTCTCTTTTTTTTTCACTACATACAGTTATCAGTTATCTATGGAAGCCCGTTTCCACCACAATAAAGTAAAAAATATGATTCTTTAAGTCATAATATTGAGAAATTTTCACATAATTATGACTTACTATCTCATTATATTGAGAAACTTTCTCATAATTATGACTTAGTATCTCATAATAATGAGAAAGTTTCTCGTAATTATGACTTAGTATCTCATAATAATGAGAAACTTTCTCATAATTATGACTTAGTATCTCATAATAATGAGAAAGTTTCTCGTAATTATGACTTAGTATCTCATAATAATGAGAAAGTTTCTCGTAATTATGACTTAGTATCTCATAATAATGAGAAACTTTCTCTTAATAATGAGAAACTTTCTCTTAATAATGAGAAACTTTCTCATTATTATGAGAAATTTACTCATAATTATGACTTAGTATCTCATAATAACGAGAAACTTTCTCATAATAACGAGAAACTTTCTCATAATAATGAGAAACTTCTACGCATGCGCAGAGCAGTGGAGCAGAAGGGCATGGCACGCTAGCGACATCCGCTGGTCAAAGTCTCGTTAATGCGAGAACAGCAAACATGGCACATTCTGCATTTGTGCACTTCTGTTTTCGTTAAAGTCAGTGNCTTTCTCTTAATAATGAGAAACTTTCTCTTAATAATGAGAAACTTCTACGCATGCGCAGAGCAGTGGAGCAGAAGGGCATGGCACGCTAGCGACATCCGCTGGTCAAAGTCTCGTTAATGCGAGAACAGCAAACATGGCACATTCTGCATTTGTGCACTTCTGTTTTCGTTAAAGTCAGTGTAATATACAAAGTGCAGTCTATAGTATAATTAAATAACATCAGTTATAAATTATCAGTATCTTAAATACTTCCATTCGCACGAACGCAAAGTGGTTTCCGTGGTAACGGTGGAAACTGCTGCATGAACGCGAAGGCTTTCAAAACTATCAGATTAACAAAGGAATATGACATTTATTAGTTAAGTTTAAGTGCAACGTCTTCATAAAATGTGTGGCTTTATGTGTTTCGTATTTCGCGGATGAGTAGGCTATTTGATGTGCAGGTTTACCTAGACATAGGCACTGGAAAGCTTTTCTAATATAAACCGGGTCCTAAAGCACTTGGCCAGTCATAAACCTTCATTCCAGTGATATTTCTACAGAAAACACATTTTAAGATGTTTATGACTCATTAGAATGTATGCAAAAGACAGCTTTCAGTTTGTCAGTTTAAATCTAGACTAAAAACACATCTCTTTGCTCTTGCATACACATAACACATTATCAATACATAAACATTTTTTCAAATCCGTTAAAGGATTGTTACGCTGCAATAATTAGGTCGGCCGGAACCGAGAACATTTCCTATAACACTAGATATACCTGTAGATCAGAATAAGAATGGCATCTACGCTAATATCAGTCTCTCTGCTTATCCTGAGGTTTGCCGGGTGCTGGACCCAGGCCGTATCCAGATCAGATGGAGAACCTGTGCCTGGACCGGACTACAACGTAGCCCAGGAGACAATGGGCCTACAGATCCAGTTCTGGCTGCATCTATAACTCAGATTTTTAATCTCCGTATCCGCTTACATAATAATATATAATCTATTTTTAATCCCTATAATAAAATTGTATAATTCAGATTTTGATCTCCATATCCATTTACATATATTATATATATCTTCCAAGGGGTTTTTTCCCTCCTAGGACTTTTTTCCCAGTGTTACCACACTGGGTTTTTCTCCTAGGGGGTTTTTTCCACCCCTGGGAGTCAGCCGACATTGGCTTAATGTAGCACCATCTTGTATATGTTACATATTACCACGCTTGCTTGTACAGCTTATTTTTAACCACTTATCTTTTTTCTGTGCTTCTAATATGTAAAGCTGCTTTGAAACAATTACCAATTGTAAAAAGCGCTATATAAATAAATTTGACTTGACTTGACTTGACTTTCCAGTGAAGCGTTCTTTAACAGAGTTGGATATGTAGGTGTGTGCTGTTAGCCTATCATTCCTCTTATCTGTTTGAAATCCATGGATCACCACTCTGTGTTTCTGCTTGTTCATACACAAAAATACAAATTAATGTTACAAATGAAGACTAGCCTATATCCCGTCTCATATAGGCTACTGATAATTTATCAATAATGTTATTTATTTAATGATATTATTTATAGATTATACTTTTTCAGAACGTGCCATGGTTGCGGAGTTCTCGCATTTGATCAGCGGATATCGCTAGCGTGTCACTGGTCTGCTGCTTTGCGCATGCGTAGATGTTTCTCATTATTACGGTAAAGTTTCTCGTTATTATGAGATACTAAGTCATTATTACGAGAAATTTTCTTATTATTATGAGAAACTAAGTTATTACGAGAAAATAAGTCATAATAACGAGAAATTTTCTCATTATTCTGACATACTAAGTCTTTATTATGAGAAACTTTCTCAATATAATGAGATACTAAGTCATAATTATGAGAAAGTTTCTCCTTATTATGACTTACAGAATTATATTTTTTTACTCAACTGTGGCGGAAACAGGCTTCCATAGTTATCAGCATGTTGAAGTATGATTTATATTTATAGGGTATTCCAAAATTGCGACGTGACATTTTTCTTTATCACCAATTGCCAAATGGACAACGGTTCACATTTCCCATAATAATAAAATTAAGTAAATATTAAATAGCCTAAATAAGTAAATAGTAAGTGAAAACTGAAACAAGTAAATTAATGATCAAATTAATACAAGAGGCGCCATGTATATACAGTAGGCCTATAGGTACACGCAGCTTGCTTGGAAGACACGGGTAATAGCCTATGGTTTATTCATAATGCAACACAAACTGGATGTAAGCAACAGTTTGCTAAATTGCAGCTAGTTTGATATTGGCTGTGACACCACAGGATGTTGAGTCGGCCGACAGCTCCAGATATTTGGGATGCTAGATATTTGTCTGGTGTTGGTGAGCATCTTTGATGCGTTGCTGAGTAGTTTACACATAAAGATTGCCGAGTGCTGATCACTCACTGATTTGCCCCCCGATCACAGCCCGACCTGTCGGAGAGCACGTTAACTTGCAAATCAAGCTTAAATCGGGCTTAAAATCCTGTAGTGTGAACTTGGCATTACCTAGAGACTCTGGATCACTCTGTTTTGTCTACTCTAATGATTCAGAAGAGATCTCAACAACATTAAACATTGTGCTCAGACTTTTCTCCTAAACTAAAGACTCTCTCACACATTTGTCCCCTTAAAAGTTTAGAAGAGATCTCAACAGCACTGCACATTGTGCTCAGATTTTTCTCCTCGGCTAAAGTCTCTGGTACTCTCACTCTTGTCTCCTCTAAAGTTTAAAAAAGATCTCAATAACATCAAACACTGTGCTCAGACTTTTCTCCTAAACCAAAGACTCTGAAGTTCTCAAATTTTTTTTCTCTCTAAAGTTTAGAAGAGATCTCAACAACATCACACATTGTGCTCAGACGTTTCTCATCAGCTAGAGACACTGGATCGCTCACACTTGTCATTTCTGAAGTTTTATAAGAGATCTCAGTAACACCACACACTGTGCTCAGACTTTTCTCCTTAGCTAAAGACTTTGGCGCTCTCACATTTATCTCCTCTAATGTTTAGAAGAGATCTATGGAGCCAGATTAGTCTCAAAAATAATATTTACAAAACAAAATTCATTAATGCACAGCACAATTCACATTTACAAAATCCGATTTGTAAATTCAAAACAATTCATAAATACACAAGTAAAATTCACATTTAAAAAATCAGATTCGTAAATTCAAAACACAATTCATAAATACACAAGTAAAAGCATATTTACCCAAATGCTCACACAAATACATCTTACCTAAATAAATTTAAAATGTTTACACAAATATATATATATCAAGTTCTTGAATTCATTTCCACCACACATTTATGAATGATGTTACATGTATTTATGGATCATTGAATCTGCATTTGCAAATCGTCACACATGTGTGGACTGCTTTGAATATGTGTAAGTATTTTTGAGACCTTCCTGGCACGTTAAGATTCATAGATATCTTTTTTTGGAGAATGATCTGTTTAGCCAATCGCAGTGAGCTTTTAATCCACCAATCAAAATGCTCCTTACTGAACAGACTCAAGAAACTCAACTCTGCGCTTGTACTGTGCATTGTTCCATGATCTGGTCCTTTCTGTAAAGACATTTTAATGAGTACTCTTTTTTTAGCACCTGATTACAATTTCTACAAAATCACATTATGATTTATATCGTTCATACAAAATACAGCTACCCTGTTGTGATATAAAACATAAACAGTTTAATGTTGTTATTAGTAATATGTCCCTTATCCATTAGGTGGCGACCAAGTACTTGAAAAGAGTTGAGTTGCAGTGTTAAAGGAATTGAAAAAACACAGTCTGCTCTGCCAGTGTTTGATGAGTAGTCACATTTTACTCATGTGTTCAGGCAAGAGCTTTGAAGTTAATAAAGCACACACGTTAATGAAACATCACACCACTTAGCCTGCTGTCATATACACCAAAGTTGCACATACCATTTATTCTGATAAATCTGAATAAACAGCAAAGAGTTTTCAGCATGTAGGATGAAAACCAGACTCAAGCAAGTAAAGTCATTTTTTTTATCTGATGGCATTTTCTTATGATTAAAGGTTGTTTTAGTTAATGACGTGTGCAGTTTGCAGTGTTACAAATTGTTAGTCCACGGCAGCATTCTTTAGGATGAATGGGTGATNTATCTGATGGCATTTTCTTATGATTAAAGGTTGTTTTAGTTAATGAAGTGTGCAGTTTGCAGTGTTACAAAGTTGTTAGTCCACGCCAGCTTTCTTATATTATAACTGGTGTTTGTAGGAACACTTTAGGATGAATGGGCAATAAACAATCAATAAACCAACAATGATTTCGATGATAAACTATCAAGTAATTCTAAATACAGCTTGTATTTAGTGGGTTCTAAAGTTACCATCACGACCTGCTAGGGATGCCACGGATTATCTGCTATTATGTTTTATGTTTTAAAACAGGGGTAGGCAAGTTAGGTCCTAGAGAGCCGCTGTCCTGCAAAGTTTATCTCCAACCTTAATCAAACACACCTGAACAAGCTAATCAGGTTCTTCAGGATTACTAAGGCTAAAGGCAGGTGAAGGTGTTTTTTCAGGGTTGGAGCTAAACTCTGCAGGACAGTGGCTCTCTAGGACCAAACTTGCCTACCCCTGTTTTAAAAGTACCGGTGCACTGGTTATTTCATTAAAAATGCAATCTCTACATCTTTTTTAAAATGTTGGTTCTACAGTGGGGCAAATAAGTATTTGATACACTGCCGATTTTTCAAGTTTTCCCACATACAAAGAATGGAGAGATCTGTAATTTTCATCATAGATACACCTCAGCGGTGAGAGACAGAATCTAAAAACAAATCCAGAAAATCACATTGTATGATTTTTATAATGAATTTCCATTTTATTGCATGAAATAAGTATTTGATCACCTACCAACCAGCAAGAATTCTGGCTCTCACAGACCTGTTAGTTTGTCTTTAAGAAGCCCTCCTATCCTCCACTCATTACCTGTATTAATTGCACCTGTTTGAACTCGTTACCTGTTTAAAAGACACCTGTTCACACACTCAATCAATCAGACTCCAACCTCTCCACTAAGGGCAAGACCAAAGAGCGATCTAAGGACACCAGGGACAAAATTGTAGTCATGCACAAGGCTGGGATGGGCTACAGGACAATAGGCAAACAGCTTAGTGAGAAGGCAACAACTGTTGGTGCAATTATTAGAAAATGGAAGAAATTCAAGATGACTGTCAATCTCCCTCGGACTGGGGCTCCATGAAAGATCTCACCTCGTGGAGTATCAATGATCCGGAGAAAGGCGAGGGATCAGCCTAGAATTACACGGGAGGACCTGGTCAATGACCTGAAGAGAGCTGGGACCACAGTCTTAACGGTTACCATTAGTAACACACTACACCATCATGGATTAAAATCCTGCAGCGCATGCAAGGTCCCCCTGCTCAAGCCAGCACATGTCCAGGCCCATCTGAAGTTTGCCAAAGACCATCTGGATGATCCAGAGGAGGCATGGGAGAAGGTCATGTGGTCAGATGAGACCAAAATATAACTTTTTGGTATAAACTCCACTCGCTGTGTTTGGAGGAAGAAGAAGGATGAGTACAATCCCAAGAACACCATTCCAACCGTGAAGCATGGGGGTGGAAACATCATGCTTTGGGGGTGCTTTTCTGCAAAGGGGACAGGACGACTGCACCGTATTGAGGGGAGGATGGATGGGGCCATGTATCGCAAGATTTTGGGCAACAACCTCCTTCCCTCAGTAAGAGCATTGAAGATGGGTCATGGCTGGGTCTTCCAGCATGACAATGACCCCAAACACACAGCCAGGGCAACTAAGGAGTGGCTCCGTAAGAAGCATTTCAAGTTATGGAGTGGCCTAGCCAGTCTCCAGACCTGAACCCAATAGAAAATCTATGGAAGGAGCTGAAACTCTGTGTTGCCCAGCGACAGCCCCAAAACCTGAAAGATCTGGAGAAGACCTGTATGGAGGAGTGGGCCAAAATCCCTGTTGCAGTGTGTGCAAACCTGGTCAAGTACTACAGAAAACGTCTGACCTCTGTAATTGTAAACAAAGGTTTCTGTACCAAATATTAAGTTTGATTTTTCTATTGTATCAAATACTTATTTCATGCAATAAAATGGAAATTCATTATTTCAAAATCATACAATGTGATTTTCTTGATTTTTTTTTTAGATTCTGTCTCTCACAGTTGAGGTGTACCTATGATGAAAATGACAGATCTCTCCATTCTTTGTAAGTGGGAAAACTTGAAAAATCGGTAGTGTATCAAATACTTATTTGCCCCACTGTATCTAGCTCTATAGGACATAATTTCTTTCAGCTTTGAGTGGTTTATGTTGCAAAAGCGATAGGCAGAGTGATGACGATCTGTTCTACCTGCTTGTCATTCTGCAGTGTATTAGCACGTTAATTTGTTCATTTGCACATTCATCTGATATGTTAAACTTATATATGCACCGGTACTATAGTTATAATATAAGAAAGCTGGCGTGGACTAACAACTTTGTAACACTGCAAACTGCACACACTTGATTGATTGATTACTTTATTTCGAGCCATAGAAATAAAAGTATTGTACACAGAAAACTGAATATATTGTACAATATTATACATTATACCCACATTGGGTAAAGAAAAAAACAACAAACAAACAAAAGAAACAATTAAATAACAGTATCTATAAATATATTTCAGAGATGTTCACAGTTTATCTATTATTATAGCTAGAAAAGGAGTGGTAAGAAGACAAACTTATTTAACCCCACCCCCTATTCATCCTAATGAAAGGTTACCAATATAGAGAACAATATATTTATATACAATATCTGACCTATGTCATACATTATACCTTAATAATTACATCTAAGTATAGTACATTACACACATATGCAATGTAGATGTTTCTTTCAATGCTTATAATACTTGTCAATATAAATATTACTGTTATAACTCATATTACTATTGTATATCATTATATATCAATATATTAGTTAAGAATTATGAATAATACACCAATTATGTATAATATACTATAACTTACTATTTAAGCATGACAATTGTATTAAATATTTATGATGGCTTAATGGTGTTGATGGTAATAATAATTAGTTAAATTATGTGTGTTGTTCATTAACGGAGGCCAGGTGTTCTTGTGAACCTGCTGTCAGAGAGAAGCAGACCCCTAACAACAGGACCACCCTTTACCTGTTTGTCTATGCTGTGCATTAAAAGAGAAAAGATTTTGGCGAGTCAGCTGCTAGAAGGGGGCGCTCTCCAAGCAACAGATTAAATTACTAAGATATTTATAATTGTTTTTCCATGTAATTATCTCTATATTTCAACACTGTCACCACTTTCTTAAATTGATTCAATTCATGCTCCTGATCCAAAATTGATTGTTATACATTGTTAAATATTGATATAATAATAATGACGATGATAATCATAACAGCAGCAATTATCAAGCCTAGACATTATATAGATAATATGTTGATCATATGCAATATACCACACTACTCACTTATGCCTACACTGTAGGATATAACATTATCTTATTATCAAATCCAACTACTATAATAACCTAATAACCGTTATAATATAATCATGATAAACAGTCAACTAAAATCACAATATGCTTTCAGAGACCAATATTATAATATAGTCATATTCATACATCGTATAATATATATATATATATACATATACATACACACATATATACACATCAAAATCTTATCTACTTTACTATTCATAATGTATTATATATTTAAATCAATTTATTGTTTACTTAAGTTACGACCTTTCTATAATAATAATTATAATTATACATAACCATTTTTATTAAGGAATGACTGATTCCATTATAAATTTTAGCATACATATGAAAACCCATAACAGTCAAACACCACCTTCCTCATTAATGTAATGTGACAAAACCATTTCCTTATATCTAATTTTAAATTGATGAATATTTGGACATTGCTTCAGCTTTAACCCCAATCGATTCCAAAGTTTAACTCCACATATAGACACACACAAACTTTTCCTTGTGGTTCTCACTGCCTGAACTTTAAAGTTACCAAACCCCCTCAAATTATAACTCCCTTCTCTCTGCGAAAAGAGCTTTTGAATATTCATAGGAAGTGTACTTTTACTGGCTTTGTATAACAATAGCACAGTATAAAAATCAACTAAATCAAAGAACTTTAACATTTTAGATTGCAGAAATAAACTATTCGTGTGATCACAAAATCCTACCTTTCCTACCTATAATTCTTACTGCACGTTTTTGGAGTATAAAGAGGGGATGTAGTGAACTTTTATAGTTATTGCCCCACACTTCTACAGTAAGTTAAATAAGGCAACACTAATGTGCAATACAACATATACAATGCATTATATTGTAAAAAATATTTAGTTTTATTAATAATTGAGACACTTTTAGAAACTTTGCTTTGTATGTCAAGTCAAGTCAAGTCAAGTCACCTTTATTTATATAGCGCTTTTTACAATGCAGATTGTGTCAAAGCAGCTTTACATTGATAACTGGTACATAATTTTGGCTGCACAGCAGCTCTTAAAGAATAGTGTCAATGCAGGCAGATCAGAAGCACTGTTGATTAAATGTCAAGAATACTGTTGAATATCAAATGTCAAGTCAAAATGTGTCTGTTGTGTGGTTTCCAGCTTAGTTTACTATCAATAGTTATTCGTAAGAATTTAATTTCGGAGACTGCATCTATAACAATACCATCTATATTTATTCCTAGGTCTAAATTTCCATTATAATTTCCAAAAAACATTACTTTAGTTTTATGTAAATTCAGGGATAATTTATTAATGTCCATCCATAATTTTGGTTTCATTAATTCATTATTTATATGATATATTAAATTATTATAATTATCACTACAATAAAATATATTAGTATCATCCGCAAATAGAATTAGTTTCAATAATTTAGTTACATAAATATGTCATTTATATATAAATTGAACAACTTTGGGCCCAAAATAGATCCTTGTGGAACCCCACAAACAATGTCCAATAATCCGGACTTAAACTCACCTTCATTAACACTTTTTAATCATAAGAAAATGCCATCAGATAAAAAAACAAAAACAAAAACACTTTACTTACTCTGTGAGTCTGGTTTTCATCATCCATGCTGAAATCTCTCTTTATGAAATCTTGACAGAGGACCCGATCATGTCACAATGCACAGTACAAAGCGCATCGTTGAGCTTCTTGAGTCTGTTCAGTAAGGAGCGTTTTGTTTAGCCAATTGCGGTGAGCATCCTCCAAAAAAAGATATTTATGAATCTCAACCTGCCAGGAGGGTCTCAAAAATACCACACACAAATTCAAAGCAGTCCACGCATGTGTGATGATTTGCAAATGCAGATTCAACGATCTATAAATACATGTAACATCATTCATAAATGTGTAATGGAAATTATTTCATGAACTTGATATATACATATGTGTAAACATTTTAACTTTATTTAGGTAAGAAGCATTTGTGTGAGCATTTGGGTAAATATTTATGCTTTTACTTGTGTATTTATGAATTGTGTTTTGAATCTGAGTACAGTGTGTGATGTTGTTGAGATCTCTTCTAAAACTTCAGAGAAAACAAATGTTACACCAGCGGAGTCTTTAGCTGAGGAGAAAAGTCTGAGCACAGTGTGTGATGTTGTTGAGATCTCTTCTACTGTTAGAGTTTTTTGTCTCAGGAGACAAGTGTGAGAAGCAGGAGACTCCTGTGAGAAGCAAAAGCCTCCATTTGATGTTAATGTAACCTCATTTATGTCTAGCAGAAATATTTAAGATGTTAACTTTTTTTTCTCCCCTTTGGGTAATTTCTATCTCATTCATCCACACCATTTCAATCAAGCACAATACATGCATTCTCATATTTGAAGTTTAGTGTAGACAGTGTTAGACAATGATTTAACAGAGGAAATCATGACCTATATTTACATGCATGCAAAATGAGTTGTACAAGGCAAACTTTGCAATGTTAAACGAAGAAAAAAAAAAGGTTATGCATCAACCATGATGCACCGGTACACTAGTATTACATTTGTTAAAAGGAAAGTATTTATCTTAGACTAAACATCTTACACTTGTCTAATCCCTTGTTTGGAATATGCGCTGCATATACAATGCTGGGCATTGAAGATAAATTTAAAGGAGTAACCCTTCATATTCTGAATTGTATGATGCTATATAAATGATAGTTTCAGTATTTACAATATTCGTAAAAAAAATAAAATTTAACACGTTTCTCCTAAAATAAAATTGAAGACATCTGGGGCTGTTTGCAAACTTTTTTTAAACTAGTCTTAAAAGTTAGTCATCTATTTATTTATTTTTTTCTTCAAGCCTGGTAATAACTTTTTAATGTCAGTTACATAAAAAGGTATATCTGTTTAATTTGAATCAGAAAAGTAAGAATGATTGCCCTTTGGTTAAGTGCTACTTAGTCAAACTAGTTCTTAAGTTAATATGCAACTATGCTAATGTAGCAGCTCTGTCTACCTCTGATGTAATCATTAATAAGAGAGGGAGTGCTTTTTAATTACGCTTGTTTAGTGGTGTATAAAAGTAGCCGTAGTGTCGCTATGTGTGTGCTTCTTCTCTGCCTCAGGTAGTGAGTCACCTTACTTCTGGCGGGGCGTGTGGATGTTTGTGCGGTAGGATGTTTGTGCGGTAGGAGCTGTTGGCAGTGATCGCATCGTGGTCTGTTTGTGGGTTTATCATACAGGGTTTCATGGGTTTATTTTTGTTAAAGGGTGGACTGAGGCGCTTTGTGGGAAATGCGAAAATGCGTTTAGCACGCAACAGTTTCTGTGCCATGTGAGTCGCATTACAGGTATGATGTTTTGATTATGAGCTTAAAACCGTATGATCGTTAGCGGCCTGGCTGGTTAAATTTATGTTTTGGTGTTGTATTTTACGTTTAAGGTGCGGGCCAACATGCAAGCAACGTTACAGTGGGCTTTGTGTCTCGTTTAAACCTCCGTTTGGATGCCTGTTTTGCTGCCTGCTTCGCTTTACTTCGCTACGCTATATGTACTAGGACCTTTGTCACTGCAATCATTACCCTGTTTCTGTGAATCGAGGGATACTGGTTTGTAGCCCTGCTGGATTGGACCAGCATCCCCGCGCTATAAACTAGTTTTAGCTCGTGTGTCATCACACGGTGTCTGTTTATTTTTGCTAACTGTTTACATTTGCAGCATCTAGCACCAGCTGTATCAGCTGGACTGCGGTTTGGGCCTGTGGCGTGGTGCCTTTACCATCAATTGTAATTGTGTGAGTAACAAACTTCAATCAAAGTCTTAAGTGGCGTGCAATAGACACCTAGCGGTCACCAAGCTTTCTGAAGTCTTTTTTTTTTCTTTTTTTTCAAGTAAATTGTTTTCCTTCATGTATATGCTTTTCTTATGTTTGATTTGAGTTTGTGATATTTATACTACTTTGTTTATTCTTTGTGATTGATTTAAGTTGTTTGTTGTTTTATTTTATATTCTTCTTTTTGCATTGTGTTTGACGTTTGATTGTTTCTTGTATGTGTAATATTGCTGGCTACTGTTTTCCAGCCTGTCAACCAATTTGTTATCGTGGTGGCCCTTGATCAGCTTGGCAGAACTGACCTGGCAAACTCGCCTACTGGTTGAAACTGTGTGATGCATGTTTGTTTTACTGTGTAAAACTATTTTGTCAAGTGGTTGTTTGACTGCACTCAAAAAAATTATTCAGGCCCTTCATAGATATGACACATTTAAATTTCATTCACTTTACTTAAACATATCTAATTAGGAGTAATACGTATTTATATTTAATTAGTCTAACATAAAATATTAGTTTAATCTATGAAATTCATTTAAATTTGACCAACTAAATTTAATTAGATTTGGGAAATGGGAGTGCCTTCTGCGCATGCGCGAGACACGCTCAGACAACGCACTCGTGTGAGCGCCGGCGCCATTTTCTCATGCTGGTGGAAGGACCGTTTTGGCTGATTCTCTGCTTTTGGATATTCGTTGCTGGTAAGTACTAGTTGTTTTGTGGTTAAATTGATCACAATGCCAAGGAATGTGTGTATTATAATATTGATGTCAAGGTTCACTATCCACTGTCTCATACTGTTGTCGGTGTGAGGGTTGCGGGGTGTGTCACTTGATTGTTCTATGTGGGCGTCGCCGCTGATCATTTCAACCTGCCTTTATAACGCCTTGTCTTTCGTCTCATGTTTGTCAGATCGTTATATGGAGTCCTGGTGTTTGTCTCATGTTACCGTGTTTCTTGTTTCCTGATGTTGGAGTTCTCGTCGCTGTTTCCCGTCTGTTTCCCGTGGATTCTCGTTCTGGATATTACTTTGCACCTCTCGACTCACGGATTCTCACCACGGAGCACCATTCACTACGGACACCATCGCCCATCAAAGTCCCTGTGTTACCGTCTCTCCTGCTGTCTGTGTTGTAATTATATTTATGTATATCTGGCGTGAAGCACTATTAAAGTGAATAACTTGCTATTGCATCCAGTCTTCTTTTCCCGTGACAGAACGATCTGACCAACCGACCATGGATGCAGCGAGTTCAGCAGCTTTCACGGAGTTCATCAATCACAGTGTTAGTCGCATGGACCAGCAGCAGGAGAGCATCTCGGCCACCGGACGCGCCATCCAGGCGCTGGTAACACAGGTGTCCGAGCTTTCCCAGCAGTTGCAACAACTTCGAGCTCCCACTGCGCCAGCCCCACCGTCCGTTCCCCCACCATCACCCGAACAAAGAGACCTGTCGGAGCCCCGCCTTCCTGTTCCTCAGAACTATGCCGGTGAGCCTGATTTTTGTCGAGCGTTCTTAAACAAATGTTCTCTCCATTTCGCCCTTCAGCCACGCACCTTTGAAAGGGAGAAATCCAAGGTGGCGTTTGTTCTGACTCTACTCACCGGGAAGGCGGCGCTATGGGGAACGGCGGTTTGGGAGAACCAGGACCCGTGCTGCTCCTCGTTCACGGCACTTGCCGCCGAGATGAGGAGGGTGTTCGACCGTGCGGTCGCGGGGAAGGAGGCCGCCCGCAAACTCACCGCTCTCAAGCAGGGCAACCGCACGGTCGCTGACTATGCCATCGAGTTCCGCACCCTCGCGGCGGAGTGCCGGTGGAACGAGGAGGCGCAGTGGGACGTGTTCCTGCATGGGCTGGCTGATCGTATCCACCGGGAAATATACACGCTGGACCTTCCAGAGACATTCAACGGGCTAGTTGAGTTGGCACTTCGAGTTGATTCTCGCCTTCGACGAGTGGAGTCACTAATGGACTTCGGAGAGAGGCACAGCGGTCTTCCGATCAGCCCGGTGGATGCGGTTAGCCCAGCACTCGATCCTGAGCCCATGCAGGTAGGGAGAGCTCGGCTTTCTCGGGAGGAGCGGGAGCGGCGGAGGTCCCTTGGTCTTTGCTTATACTGTGGGACATCGTGACACATCATCAGGAACTGCCCGGTAAAAGACCAAGCCCGATAGTAAACTCGCGGCTACTATCGGGCGGGATTTCCGCCGAAAAGTCCTCATCATCGACCCTCCTCCCGGTTAGACTGAGATGGGCTACACACGACATCACCTGTAGCGCACTTTTGGATTCTGGGGCGGAGGGCAGTTTCATGGACATCACGTTTGCACGACAACATGGAATTCCTACATCATCCCTTGAGCACACCATTTCAGTCAACGCACTCAATGGACAATCTCTCACCAGTCTCTCCCACACCACGGATTACATCACCCTCATCACTTCCGGTAACCATTCTGAAGAAGCACAGTTCCTCCTCATGGACACCCCTCACGCACCTGTCGTTCTCGGACACCCCTGGTTCACAAGACACAACCCTCGCATTGACTGGCAACTCGGAACTATCACTGAATGGAGCACCCAGTGTCACAAGTCTTGTCTTTTTTCTGCTTGTCCCACGGTGTCTGTTTCTGTCTTGCAGGAGGAGGCGGTGGATTTGTCTAACGTGCCCGAGGAGTACCTTGACCTGAAGGAAGTGTTCAGTAAGTCCCGGGCAGCTTCTCTTCCTCCTCATCGTCCCTATGACTGTGCGATAGATTTAGTTCCCGGTAAGTCTCCGCCTAAGGGCAAATTATACTCTCTGTCTGTTCCCGAGAGGGAGGCCATGGAGAAATATATTTCTGACTCGCTAGCAGCTAAGTTCACCCGCCCTTCCTCATCTCCAGCGGGGGCGGGGTTCTTTTTTGTGGGGAAGAAGGACGGATCCTTGCGACCTTGTATTGATTACCGAGGGCTGAACAACATCACGGTAAAGAATACCTACCCTTTGCCGTTGATGTCTTCAGCTTTTGAGAGGTTGCAAGGAGCGTCCGTTTTCACTAAATTGGACTTAAGAAACGCTTATCATTTGGTCCGCATCAGGAAGGGGGATGAGTGGAAGACCGCTTTTAACACCCCCAGAGGGCACTTTGAATACTTGGTCATGCCCTTCGGGCTGTCCAACTCGCCGGCGGTCTTCCAGGCACTCGTCAATGACGTGTTGAGAGACATGGTTGATCAATTCATATATGTCTACCTGGATGACATATTGATTTTTTCGTCGTCTCTCCAGGAGCATGGTCAACACGTCAGACGAGTGCTTCAGCGGCTGCTAGAGAATGGGCTTTTTGTCAAGGCGGAGAAATGCGAATTTCATGCACAGTCTGTTTCTTTCCTAGGGTACATCGTCTCGTCTGAGGGAGTTCGCATGGATCCTGACAAGGTTAAGGCTGTGGTGGATTGGCCAAGTCCAGATTCCCGTAAGGCCCTACAGCGGTTTCTGGGGTTCGCTAATTTTTACCGGCGTTTTATTCGCAATTTCAGCCAACTAGCCGCACCTCTGACTGCCTTGACCTCCCCCAGAACGACCTTCAGGTGGTCAGATGCAGCCGAGGCTGCATTTGCCAAACTGAAGAGCCGCTTCGTTTCGGCTCCCATTCTGATTGCCCCTGATCCATCGCGTCAGTTCGTGGTGGAGGTCGACGCATCAGAGGTGGGGGTAGGCGCAGTTCTTTCCCAGCGGTCTTCCTCAGATGACAAGATACACCCGTGCGCGTATTTATCTCATCGTTTGTCTCCCGCCGAACGCAATTATGACATTGGCAATAGAGAGTTGTTGGCAGTCAAATTAGCGTTGGAGGAGTGGCGTCACTGGTTAGAGGGGTCGGGGGTACCCTTTATCGTTTGGACTGATCACAAGAATTTAGAGTACATACGATCGGCTAAAAGGCTCAACTCCAGGCAGGCTCGGTGGGCCCTTTTTTTCGGACGTTTTGACTTTACTCTATCGTACCGCCCGGGCTCCAAGAACATCAAGCCCGATTCTCTTTCTCGCATTTTTGATCCTTCCGAACGCCCGTCCACTCCCGAGTGTATTCTTCCCGAGACGTTAGTGGTCTCCACTCTTACATGGGAGGTCGAATCGAGGGTCCTAGCGGCCTTAGAAGGGGTAACGCCTCCGCCCGGATGCCCACCGAACCGTTTGTTTGTGCCGGAGGGGTTAAGGTCCTGCGTTATCAAGTGGGGTCATTGTTCCAACGTGGCTTGTCATCCAGGGGTTAATCGAACCAAATTTTTGGTCAAGCAACGATTCTGGTGGCCGGCTATGGCTCGTGATATTCGCAGTTTTGTTTTGGCTTGCTCAGTTTGTGCCACTGGTAAGACTTCCAACCGCCCTCCAGATGGGTTACTCCAACCTCTGTCTGTCCCTTCGAGACCCTGGTCCCATATCGCGCTAGATTTTGTAACCGCCCTCCCACCCTCCCAAGGGTACACGGTTGTTTTAACTGTGGTGGACCGATTCTCGAAGGCGACCCATTTTATACCCTTAGTCAAATTACCCTCTGCTAAGGAGACAGCGGTTACGGTCATTGATCACATCTTTCGGTTACATGGCCTCCCGGCGGATGTGGTTTCTGACAGGGGTCCCCAATTCGTGTCCAAATTCTGGCAGGAGTTTTGTAAGTTACTGGGGGCGACGGTTAGTCTTTCCTCTGGGTTCCATCCCCAGACCAATGGTCAGACTGAGAGAGCCAACCAAGATTTAGAGCGAATGTTGCGATGTTTGGCGTCCAAGAATCCTTCCTCCTGGAGTCAACAACTCTCTATGATTGAGTACGCTCACAATTCGCTGCCAGTGTCTTCTACGGGCCTTTCTCCGTTTGAATGTAGTCTAGGTTACCAGCCACCTGTGTTTCCCAGTCTGGAATCCGAAGTCGCGGTCCCCTCCGCTCACGCCTTCGTCCAGAGGTGCCGTCGCACTTGGAACAGAGCCCGCGAGACCCTGCTGCAAGTGAGGGCGCGTACCAAGGCTAAGACTGATCGCCACCGGTCGAAGCCTCCCGTATACGTCGTGGGTCAAAAAGTGTGGCTTTCTACTAAGAACATTCCGCTCCGTTCCGTTGCCAATAAGCTTGCGCCCAAATTCATTGGCCCGTTTACTGTCACTAAAATTATTAGTCCAGTGGCAGTCCGCCTCAAATTGCCTCCGGCGTACAGGAGGATTCACCCCGCCTTCCATGTGTCCAAAATTAAACCTGTTTTCCATTCGCATCTTAATCCGCCTACTCCGGTTCCTCCACCGCCACGACTCGTAGACGGGGAACCAACCTATTCGGTTAATCGTATTCTGGACTCTAGGCGGAGGGGACGCGGATTCCAGTACTTGGTGGACTGGGAAGGTTACGGTCCGGAGGAGAGAAGTTGGGTTCCTGCTAGGGACATTCTGGATCACTCCCTTATCGATGATTACAATCAACAGGTAAGGAGTTCTGGGAACGCCGTGAGGCAGTCCTAGGAGGAGGGGTACTGTCACGGTTCACTATCCACTGTCTCATACTGTTGTCGGTGTGAGGGTTGCGGGGTGTGTCACTTGATTGTTCTATGTGGGCGTCGCCGTGGATCATTTCAACCTGCCTTTATAACGCCTTGTCTTTCGTCTCATGTTTGTCAGATCGTTATATGGAGTCCTGGTGTTTGTCTCATGTTACCGTGTTTCTTGTTTCCTGATGTTGGAGTTCTCGTCGCTGTTTCCCGTCTGTTTCCCGTGGATTCTCGTTCTGGATATTACTTCGCACCTCTCGACTCACGGATTCTCACCACGGAGCACCATTCACTACGGACACCATCGCCCATCAAAGTCCCTGTGTTACCGTCTCTCCTGCTGTCTGTGTTGTAATTATATTTATGTATATCTGGCGTGAAGCACTATTAAAGTGAATAACTTGCTATTGCATCCAGTCTTCTTTTCCCATGACAATTGAGTGGAATATGTTGGGTGAAATACAGCGTTAAAATAATTAATCGAGGTGAATTGTTTTAACAACTGGATACAGACGCACCTTCGCTTAAATTCAGACTCGCGCAATGTGCAAAATAACACTGTCAGTAAGCAAGACCAGTGTACAGTCCAGAATTTGACTATAGCTAGCTGGCTTGATTTCATTCATTGAATATGTTGGCTTGCGATCGACTTACGTACGTTACTCAATTCAAATCAAGTTTTTTCCAAATCTAATTATGCATGATTCATACTTTTTTCCAGCTTGAACGTAGTGCTCATCAAAGTCACTGCTGCACACTTTAGCTTAGCTAGTTCTGTGGCATTCCCGCCCTTTTATAACATCGCAAACCCAACATATCTAGATTTTTTTTGTTGTTGTTTTTTGTTAAAATGATGGATCTGTGTCTCTGATGTTAAGTCTTGTGTATTTTTTAAATTTTCTATGTGTTATGGGGAGCATCAGAGTTGCGACCCTGTATAAAATTGAACCATGTAATCAAGCGTCTGTTTTCATACGTTAACGTTATTCAAATAAAATTTACATCTTTTTCACAGTTTGACATCATTGAACATCATTGTGACTACCTCCTAGTGATAGTAAGTCATATTTGCTCAAATAATCTGATTTTTACATGTAATATGTAAATATGGGGTGTAATAATACTTTTATTCTTATTTTTATGATTGTGAATGTGGCACACACCCCTCCACACAAAAAGTATGTTTTCTTTCTATTATTAGACTGATATAGAGATCGAGTCGACTAGATCATCCATTGTGAAGACATCATCAACACGACAGCCAGTAGCACAGCTCCTCAACAAACCGTGAATACGATCCTCAACTGGACATGACCACAACACAGCCCTGAAGTATCAGCAGAGATCGAGTCGACTAGATCATCCATTGTGAAGACATCATCAACACGACAGCCAGTAGCACAGTTCCTCAACAAACCGTCCATACCGGCGTGATGAATACGATCCTCAACTGGATGGAACTGAAATAAACACTTTGATTGTTGCGATCCTATCAGACTTATTATCATAAGTCTGATAGGATCGCAACAATCAAAGTGTTTATTTCAGTAACAAAGCACTGTTCGCCAGAGGAGAACTGGCCCCCTGACTAAGCCTGGTTTCTCCCAAGGTTTTTTTCTCCATTTTAACACCTATTTGCCACTTGTTTGCCACCTGTTTGCCACCTGATGTCACCTGATGGAGTTTGGGTTCCTTGCCGCTGTCGCCTTTGGCTTGCTTAGTTGGGGACACTTGACATTTGACTTGACATTTGATATTCAACAGTATTCTTGACATTTAATCAACAGTGCTTCTGATCTGCCTGCATTGACACTATTGTTTAAGAGCTGCTGTGCAGCCAAAATTATGTACCAGTTATTAATGTAAAGCTGCTTCGACACAATCTGCATTGTAAAAAGCGCTATATAAATAAAGGTGACTTGACTTTTATAT
>RJVU01074626.1:140694-222957 GCA_003731715.1 Anabarilius grahami
TATTAGGCTGCATAAAATAGGTCAGCCGGAACCAGGAACACTTTCTATAACACCAGATGTACTCGTTACATCTGAAAAAGAATGGCATCTACGCTAATATTAGACTTTCTGTTTATCCCGAGGTTTACCGTAGTCAACCGGATCTGGGCCGTATTCAGCTGAGACCAAAGACCGGAGCCATGACATGACCACAACGCAGCCCTGAAGTATCAGCAGAGATCGAGTCGACTAGATCATCCATTGTGAAGGCCTCATCGACACGACAGCCAGTGCCACAGTTCCTCAACAAACCGTCCATACCGGCGTGATGAATACGATCCTCAACTGGACATGACCACAACGCAGCCCTGAAGTATCAGCAGAGATCGAGTCAACTAGATCATCCATCGTGAAGGCCTCATCGACACGACAGCCAGTAGCACAGTTCCTCAACAAACCGTCCATACCGACGTGATAAATACGATCCTTAACTGGATGGAACTGAAATAAACACTTTGATTGGTGCGATCCTATCAGACTTATGATAGCAACCTGATTCGTAACAAAGCACTGTTCGCCAGAGGAGAACTGGCCCCCCGACTAAGCCTGGTTTCTCCCAAGGTTTTTTTTTCTCCATTTTAACACCTATTTGCATCTTGTTTGCCACCTGATGTCACCTGATGGAGTTTGGGTTCCTTGCCGCTGTCGCCTTTGGCTTGCTTAGTTGGGGACACTTGACATTTGACTTGACATTTGATATTCAACAGTATTCTTGACATTTAATCAACAGTGCTTCTGATCTGCCTGCATTGACACTATTCTTTAAGAGCTGCTGTGCAGCCAAAATTATGTACCAGTTATCAATGTAAAGCTGCTTTGACACAATCTGCATTGTAAAAAGCGCTATATAAATAAAGGTGACTGGACTTGACTTGACTTGAATAAAGCCCAAAGGGCAGTCATATGAGAGGGACTGCAAGAAGGCGGTAACCAACTTCTCACTGGACAAGAGACGGGCATCCTAGGGAGCAGGACTCAGCACAGTGCTTCCCAACTCTCAGATCGAGGGGTGTACTCTGCTCGACCTTGGATCCACAGAATGCTAGAAACAGAGCACTCTGGAGGCTGGATAATCTACATAGGGTCCTAAAGGGGACAACCTATAGCTCTACCAAAAGCTGGTCTGAGGGGAGTTGAAATACAAAACCCTTAATACCCTTAGACCGAGCTCAGGGAGCAAGGTCTAGAAGGAAGACCAAAAAGGGGTAGAAACTACAGCCTAACAAACACTGATCCTCCAGGGAGGCTGAAGAAGCCTTCTACCTATGATCAGAGCTCGGGAATGCAGAACTCAGAAAAATGACCCTTAGTAGAGGGGAGTAGAGAGACTCGACCAAGACGAGTAAGACCAAGCTAAGCAAGATAGCCGGGAGGCTCAAAAAAGAGCCTACAACCTGACACAGACCCAGAGAATCAGCATGGAAAAGTTTTAGCCTTGCTAGAAGCCTAGCTACTTGATATCAGATTGCCTGGAGGACAGCCATCAAGGAGGACCAGAGTTGGATTCTCATTGGCATTGGCAACACAGGCCATGTACTCAGCATAATGCCTTATACCCTAAGAATAAGGGGAGTGCAAATGTAACCGGGCTAATAAGGAGGCCTTAATGGGGCCTACAACCCTAGCAGAACACGCCCACAGGCCCGGGGCTAATGCAAAGGCTCTAAGGGAGCGCACTCAACCAGCAAGAAAGAAGGGAGTATCTAATGTGCTCAACCTGAGCAGCACTGGTGTAAGGCATATTAGGGCAAAGAGCTAGGAGCAAAGCGAATAAACCCGAGCTATGGCTCAAGGGTGCAGACCTGAGCAAAAAAAAAGAAAAGAAAAAAAACGCTGAAAACAGACAAGGAAGCATCTGAAATGAGCTCTGGAGAAATAGAGGCCTAAGTATTCAATATAGAGGCTTACTGTTCTAACCCCACAACTTGATAGAAATCAAAGAGCCCAACATTGCTGTAGAAAATGTTGCTACAACTAAGCTCTAAAGAGCGGAGGCTTCAACATATCGTATCCAACTCTCAAAAAGAGAGGAAGCCTGACAACACTCAAAACAACCACAGGGAGGTTCAGAAAATAACCTAGATCATCTAGTTGTCTGTTTATGCCAAACACCACAAGGGAACTGAGGCTCAGCATATCACATTCTACTCTAGTAACGAGGAGCACAGCTCAACCTAGACCAGAAATGAGGAGGCCACAAACTCACCAGAGAGAGGGGAGTTAGGAGGGCCTGCTACTCGCATTTATTGCCTAATGCAGCGGGCGGGCCCAGGCCAGAGACAACTCTTGATAAAGAGGAGGCATACAAGGATCACCTGCTGCTAGTCTTAAGGCTGGAGAGGCCTCTTCAACAGAAAAAGGCCTACTCTAGCTATTGCAAGCCAGGAGGCAGAAAGCAACAGCAGAGGATGCATTCCTAAAGTTCTAGCCAAGGCCGGATATAGGGGCGGCCCAAAAAGGAAGGGCCGACATGCCCAACCATGACTTATAAGAGCTTAAAAGAGCAAGACCTAAACCTAGCGACTCTAGAAGCAAGAGGAGGCTGTAAAGAGTGGCGGTATCAGCATAACGACTCTCAAAAAGAAGGACGCCTGCACACTCTCACAGGAAGAAATTCAAGGTGGCCTAAACACAGGCCAATGCTAGAAAAACATCACAACCCGAAGCTCATAGAGTGGAAACCTCAAAAAATACTGTTAGAAAAATGAAGCCAGCACTCTACCATAAGAATCAAGGCAACCTGAGGAAAGGCCAACGCTAGATCAAGGCAAACTAGAGCTCGATAGAGTGGAGGCTAAAATAAAAAACTCAATCTTGCCTAGGGCAACCAAAGGGCTAGAGCCGGCCCTGGCGGAAGGTTTCGACATATCGCCTCATACTCTCAAAACAAGAGGAAACCACTTCACTTCAACCTTAGGGAAGGTCAATCAAGGAGGCCAAAGTTAAATGAGGCCAACTACTTGAAATCGTGAGCTTTGCTGAAGTACAGACCCTCAAAAAGGGAAGAAACACTTCACTGGCGTTCATCACGCCTGCGTTGTATAATTTCCATTAAATCCTGCTTCTTCTTTCTAGCATCTTGCCTTCTCTGTGACCTGCTCCTCGAAGGAGGAGGGGCCCGAGAGGCAATGCTAGATTTATGGCCCTGTCTATGGCCCTCGGACCAGGACGGGCCAGGTCCCCCTGATTTAAAAGCCGCTGAGCGCCCTCACCTCCTTGAACTTCCCAACCACCACCTCAACGGAGGTACCGAAAAGTACAGAAGGCGAGACTGGGGCATCGAGGAGAAAACCCTTCTCTTTCTCCCCGATATCCGCCAAGTTCACCCACAGGTGTCTCTCTGTTGCCGCCATTGCCGCCATCGATCTGCTGATCTCGGCAGCGGTCTGCTTAGTGGCATAGAGAGCCATCTGTGTAACGCCGCAACTCAGCTACCGCCTCAGGTGAAAGACCCTGACCCTGGTCTAAGTCTTTCAGCAGATTGGCTTGGTATGCTTGTAACACTGCCATAGTGTGCAGTGAAGCACCAGCCTGACCTGCTGCCGCGTATGCTCTGCCATTCAGACGTGAGGTGGTTTTAAGTGGTCTGGTGGGCAGAGCCGGAGCTTTAAGCATTGACGCCCCACCGCCGTCGAGATAATTCGCAAACGTCTCGTAAATTGGGGGCATCGCCACATATCCATGCTCGCGCAATCCTTCAACATTGGCATAGTTTGCATGCCCATGTCGATGGATGCGGGCTGAATATGGGTTCTTCCATGCCTTCTCAATCTCAGAATGGATATCAGGAAGAAATAGAATGCTCACAGGGGCTGAACTACAGTGGCCAAAAAGATAATGTTCGTCCAATCTACCGCACCCTTTAATCTGTCTGAAACGCGCCCCATCATGTCAAGCAGCTCCTCATACGCGGGGCAGGACGGCCGAGACAGCTCAGGCGAGACAGTTCAAATCTAACACTCTCACAGCCAGCCTCAGCCATCAACTGCTCTTCATCTTGGCTTGAAGCCAAAAGAGCTCTATCTGCTGAACCAGAGGATCCAAGAGATATAGCATCCTCATCGAGCAGATCACTCTCGCGAGCCGCCAAATTACGAGAGACATTAACACCCCTCTCAAAGCATTCAGCGAGCTCCACCTGTGAACCCCACAACTTGAGTCTCCTCTCAGCCTCAGCGCGAGAGGGACCCGAGCCGCCATGCACAGATGCCTGTCCCTCTTCCCTCGATTAGATAGACAGGCGAGAGCGGAGCATCCTCATAGGAAGACACTTACAATGCACGCAAATAACCCCCTCGAGTAACCCCCTTCTGCAAAGTCAATAGCTATAGACCTCCAAACTTCGTGTGGCCTTCAGATTAGCTCAAGAACAGTGCATAGAGAGCTTCATGGAATGGGTTTCCATGGCCAAGCAGCTGCATCCAAGCCTTACATCACCAAGTGCAATGCGTCGGATGCAGTGGTGTAAAGCACGCCGCCACTGGACTCTAGAGCAATGGAGATGTGTTCTCTGGAGTGACGAATCATGCTTCTCTGTCTGGCAATCAGATGGACGAATCTGGGTTTGGCAGTTGCCAGGAGAACGGTACTTGCCTGACTGCATTGTGCCAAGTGTAAAGTTTGGTGGAGGGGGGATTATGGCGTGGTGTTGTTTTTCAGGGGTTGGGCTTGGCCCCTTAAGGCCAATTCACACCGCCCCGACAACAGCCAACAAACGCCAACAAACTCGTCTGTTGGAGTTTGTTGGTTCGGTGTGATACCCCTGTTGGCGTCTGTTGGCGTCTGTTGGCGTTGGTCGGAGTCGGTTTTCACCCGACTGAACATGTTTAATCGGCGTTTGTCGGGTCGTGGAATGTCTGCGCGGTGTGAACAGTCTTCCAACAAACGGCAACCAACTCTGACGTAATCTGACCTGTTCACGAACCGTTGCCATGACGATGAGGCAAGTCCCCTGCAAAGACAGCTGTTTAATCGTGCCCGCGCCTCACGCGCACACAAGAAAGTACTGGAAACGTGACATCGCAGCTTGTTCGTTATAAAAAATAAAATACAGTTAAAAATAAAAATATACAAAAGGTACAATAATAGTCCATAGTGCAATCCGTGCCATTCAGCAAGAGCAGCTGCTCCACTTCACCGAAAGAGAGAGGTAACGTTATAACCACCATGAGAGCAGGTTTACCTTCAGTTTCGTTTTTTTAATAATTCGTTTTGGCTTGTTTAGCTACATGGTTGTATGCTTATGGGTCTCGTTAATAAAAACGGTCGCGCTAAAAAAAGTTAAAAAAACGGTGTATACCAACCGCAGCGCAATAGGTTACAATCAGATCGATGGCTACAGCGCTTCGGATTTCAGGTTAGTATTTTTGTTTTGCCTCAATACTTTAATACAATGAAAATATATATGATTAATTATTAATGTAATAAACTTGCCTGACAATATTGTCACATGGTTACACGTATGTAGTTGTGGAATTTTCCCAGTCAGACGTCACTCGTTTGTTGGTGTTTGTTGGGGCGGTGTGAACATGACAGTTTTTTCTCATAGAATTCTAAATCCAACGGCCAACTTGTTCGTCGGCGTTTGTTGGTGTTTGTTGGCTGTTGTCGGGGCGGTGTGAATTGGCCTTTAGTTCCAGTGAAAGGAACTCTTAATGCTTCAGCATACTGAGACATTTTGGACAATTTCATGCTCCCAATTTTGTGGGAACAGTTTGGGGATGGCCCCTTCCTGTTCCAACATGACTGCGCACCGGTGCACAAAGCAAGGTCCATTAAGACATTGATGAGCGAGTTTGGTGTGGAGGAACTTGACTGGCCTGTACAGAGTCCTGACCTCAACCCGATAGAACACCTTTGAGATGAATTAGAGTGGAGACTGCAAGCCAGGCTTTCTTGTCCAACATTGGTGTCTGACCTCACAAATGCACTTCTAGAAGAATGGTCAAAATGCCCATAAACACACTCCTAAACCTTGTGGAAAGCCTTCCCAGAAGAGTTAAAGCTGTAACAGCTGCAAAGGGTGGGCCAACTCCATATTAAACCCTACGGATTAAGAATGGGATGTCACAAAAGTTCATGTGCACGTAAAGGCAGGCGTCCCAAAACTTTTGGCAATATAGTGTATCTAAGACATGGGTCAGCACAACGCACAAATGTTTCTTAGACATAATGGATTGTCTTACCTTAAACAGTTAGCTACAGACAAACAGTCCCTGAAGACGAAAAGAGGATGACATGTTCTCTGGGCGCTCCTTATATACTTCCTGGTCGCACCAGTATGATGTCATAGGCTGTCGCCGGTCAATAGGATTGTTGTGATTTGACAGTTGCTTCAGATACAGTCACGCGAGGGCATTCCCCATAAGCGTTCTAGGATGCAGTGCGTGTTCCCTTTCGAAAGGGAACTTTTGTGATCTCATGCATGCACGTATTGCACATCATGTGAAGAAAAATCTGTATAGGCCTATTATATTTTAAATTACAGTACAAGTCAAAAGATTGGACACATTACTATTTTTAATGCTTTTGAAAGGTCTCATGCTCATCAAGCCTGCATTTATTTGATCACAAATACAGAAAATTACAGCAATACTGTAAAATGTTATTACAATTTACAACAATGGTTTTCTATTTGAAAATACTTTAAAATATAATTTATTTCTGTAATGCAAAGCTTTCATCATTCATTGTGAACAAAACCTTTATTGATGTGGCACTATATAGGCTATTTTACAGTAAACCTTTCATAATCTGTCCAAAACAAGCCAAACAAATATTGTCTAAACATTCCTAATGCTATGACATTTTATGTATCTTATTTGTTATATTATAGAGCATATAAATGATAATGTTCAGTTTAACCCCTTAAGCCCGAAGTGACCACCCCCCGTGAAAAAAATTATAATCAAATTACTAAACAACCACTGACAGGAATAACACAAAATTTAAAATATAATTTTAAAGCTTAGAAACTCAGCTTTTTATTGCATCCAGCCATTTTGTTCAACTCTTAACGAGTGCTGAGTCATCACTCTAAAATGGAGTGTACTTCCCGTGGGTGCCACCTAGGTATAAAAAAATTAATAATCATATTTTTCAAAACTCCTACCTATATTATCACCTGCCTATATTATCATTTGAAAGCTTAGAGTCTGACCTTTACAATGAATGTAGCCAATTTGATTAACTCCTAAGCGCTTTTTTAAAAATCATAATTTATTAAATATTTTTTTTGTACTATGTACTCCAATGTGTCAAAAGCATCATACAGGTCAGATAATCATGTGTTATATGTCATTTGAAAGGTCACACAGAGTAGAATACAATGAGTATAATTGTTTTGGGCTTTGACTAAACTTGAGCGAGTTTTTGTACGTGAAGCCCCGCAAGACCCATATGTAAATAATAAACCGATGCAGCATATACAGTATGTCATGTTTTGGCTCGTAACTTCAAGAAACATGCTCCAATTGTGGAAAATTGGACATCATTATTTACAGCAGATTCTCAATATTAAAATGATGAATAAAACATCAGCATAATCCAATAAGCCGATCACGAGTTATTGCTCATGAAATTATGACACATAAAACCCCACAGGCGCACAGATGCTAACTAAAACTGAAATTTAGCTATCACTTGGCATTTCCGCTTATAACTTCATGAAACATGCATAGATTGTAGAAAACTTTACTTAAGAGTGGATTCTCCTGATTGAAATGAGTCCAAGATCAACATCATCCAATAAGCCGATCACGAGTTACTCCACGTGAAAGAACGATTTTAAAAATGCCCATCGGGGGCGCCAATGGATAAACAAAAAAAGCTACCTTGGTTCCAAATGCTGTAACTTTTGATTTCTTTATGGGATAACAATGAAATTTGATCCAGATACAGCTCATATATAGAGGAGCATCACCAAAAATGAATTGTCCTCCTATGGTATTTCCTCTCTGAGTTATTGCATGTCAAATATGAAATATACAGTGGGTACGGAAAGTATTCAGACCCCCTTAAATTTTTCACTCTTTGTTATATTGCAGCCATTTGCTAAAATCATTTAAGTTCATTTTTTTTCCTCATTAATGTACACACAGCACCCCATATTGACAGAAAAACACAGAATTGTTGACATTTTTGCAGATTTATTAAAAAAGAAAAACTGAAATATCACATGGTCCTAAGTATTCAGACCCTTTGCTGTGACACTCATATATTGAACTCAGGTGCTGTCCATTTCTTCTGATCATCCTTGAGATGGTTCTACACCTTCATTTGAGTCCAGTTGTGTTTGATTATACTGATTGGACTTGATTAGGAAAGCCACACACCTGTCTATATAAGACCTTACAGCTCACAGTGCATGTCAGAGCAAATGAGAATCATGAGGTCAAAGGAACTGCCTGAAGAGCTCAGAGACAGAATTGTGGCAAGGCACAGATCTGGCCAAGGTTACAAAAAAATTTCTGCTGCACTTAAGGTTCCTAAGAGCACAGTGGCCTCCATAATCCTTAAATGGAAGACGTTTGGGATGACCAGAACCCTTCCTAGAGCTGGCCGTCTGGCCAAACTGAGCTATCGGGGGAGAAGAGCCTTGGTTAAGAGAGGTAAAGAAGAACCCAAAGATCACTGTGGCTGAGCTCCAGAGATGCAGTCGGGAGATGGGAGAAAGTTGCAGCCCTCCACCAGTCAGGGCTTTATGGCAGAGTGGCCCGACGGAAGCCTCTCCTCAGTGCAAGGCACATGAAAGCCCGCATGGAGTTTGCTAAGATGGTGAGAAATAAGATTCTCTGGTCTGATGAGACCAAGATAGAACTTTTTGGCCTTAATTCTAAGTGTGGAGAAAACCAGGCACTGCTCATCACCTGTCCAATACAGTCCCAACAGTGAAGTATGGTGGTGGCAGCATCATGCTGTGGGGGTGTTTTTCAGCTGCAGGGACAGGACGACTGGTTGCAATCGAGGGAAAGATGAATGCGGCCAAGTACAGGGATATCCTGGACGAAAACCTTCTCCAGAGTGCCCAGGACCTCAGACTGGGCCGAAGGTTTACCTTCCAACAAGACAATGACCCTAAGCACACAGCTAAAATAACGAAGGAGTGGCTTCACAACAACTCCGTGACTGTTCTTGAATGGCCCAGCCAGAGCCCTGACTTAAACCCAATTGAGCATCTCTGGAGAGACCTAAAAATGGCTGTCCACCAACGTTTACCATCCAACCTGACAGAACTGGAGAGGATCTGCAAGGAGGAATGGCAGAGGATCCCCAAATCCAGGTGTGAAAAACTTGTTGCATCTTTCCCAAAAAGACTCATGGCTGTATTAGATCAAAAGGGTGCTTCTACTAAATACTGAGCAAAGGGTCTGAATACTTAGGACCATGTGATATTTCAGTTTTTTTTTTTTATAAATCTGCAAAAATGTCAACAATTCTGTGTTTTTCTGTCAATATGGGGTGCTGTGTGTACATTAATGAGGAAAAAAATTAACTTAAATGATTTTAGCAAATGGCTGCAATATAACAAAGAGTGAAAAATTTAAGGGGGTCTGAATACTTTCCGTACCCACTGTATGTAAAATTTCCCTTGAGCAAACTTTTATTTTTTGACTTTATCAGCAGTTTCTCAGCATGAGAATGTCCAAATTTATTATTCTTTTTTTATTATTTAAATATGTAAAAAGTTTCCTTTCAAACAATACCAACTCTCCTTGCTATTGTTTTGGAGTTACAAGTCTTTACTTATGTGTAGTAGCTAAACGAAACCACGCGTCTGCCCGAATCATTCACACAGAGACACAGATCATGCAGGATTCATATTTAAAGGCTTAATATTGACAGACACTAGTCTATATCACGTTTAGAATAACGAATTTAGGAATAAAAAACTTACCATTCACAATCCTCGGCTTGATCAAGTTTACCCTTGAAATTGAATTGAAACCAGTCGTGCTCTTCAACTGAGGTAAATCCTTTTGGAATTATTCCTCACCGCATCTCAAAACGATGAAAAGTACATGAATCTGACTAAGCTTGATAAATTTTTTCTGAGCTGATGCGGGCGTTCACTCTCTGTTGCATTGATCGCCTCAGAATTTACGTTTGAATGAGATGACTCGCGAACAACTGACAATCTCTCTCTTTTCAAACAGATTACATAAACAGAGAATATTTGTTTTCGATTTGACTTATATTATTTAAAACCTGACATTTCAACATTTCTTTAGACATATGTCTCATGTTTGTGTGATTAGTATTCTCTAAGTTACAGTTCATTTTCTGAGGACTATCAGAATGGACTTCATTCAGAGAGAGATGACATCACGCATCATGTTAGTTTTTTTTACTTTGCAAAAAGCACAACATTTTGTTTGAAGACAGAAGACATTTCACAGATTACAATGGTGTGTAACTCTTAATTGTATGGCCAAAATTGACAGTGTATTTTTAGTCTCTTTTACACTGATAAGAAAAAAAGCAAGGTGGTATCGCCCGCGTGACAGCCAACTCAAGGGGGTTAAGTCTCTGTCTTTAGATCAGTTTGCTGAATAATGTGCCTTTTTGGTCTTCGTTATGTACAGTATCTCACAGAAGTGAGTATACCCCTCACATTTTTGTAAATATTTTATTATATCTTTTCATGTGACAACACTGAAGAAATAACACTTTGCTACAATGTAAAGTAGTGAGTTTACAGCTTGTAAAACAGTGTAAATTTGCTGTCCCCTAAAAATAACTCAACACACAACTAGGGGTGACCCTGAATAGTCGACGATTCGATGCTTCGATAGGAGGAGCCTGATTCGACTACCAATCTCACAGTCGAATCTTCGCAGAGGTGTTATGAGAAGAGATATGGGCATGCTCAATATCTGATTTTACATAGACCTACCAGTTTTCTCCTAATAAGTTAATATACAGCCTATTATGATAATGCTATAAATAAAACATGTGAAAAGAAAGAATCTGTTAATAAATATTTTTAATGTGCGTGAATAAATCCAACCAACCCTGTGACCGTGACATGGAAGTTTCACTTCCATGATCCGTAACCAACAAAGGAGCATCTTGGCGGCATGGATTAAATCTTTAACAATATCTGGGATAAGAAAATCTAAAGTGTAGAATTGGATGCATTTTGGAATGGTAAAAGATGATCAAAAAAAGTGCGGGGCACTTCTGCCGGCCAACGTTAACGAGCTGACTAATGTTAGCTGACAGCGCACTATTTGAAAAGACTCAAACGGACACAGGCAGATCACGTGAAAGACTGGATTTTTTTTTATCAGGTAGGGGAAAGGTGATTTCAAAACATTTCAGCCGGTTCTAATTTGATTTTTGGATGCTGTGAATGTTTAGCTAAAAAGACTGCCATTCCAGTTTAGCGTTAATAAACAATATATTGTCTCCGCAGTTAAAAAGACAAAGTTGACAATTCTGGCTATACTTTCGTTATTTTAATAATTTAATAATTTTAAATTTATTTATTGATCACTCTGGGTTATCTAATTTAACTATTTGTGGCATGTGTTTTGATGTTCCCCTGCACTTTAGGTATTTTGCACTTGTGACTTGATTATGACTATTTCATTTATTATTATTATTATTATTTATTAGAACGGTATATTCTGCTCTAATTTAATTCTGTAAATTAATTTTTGATTGTTTTTCGGTGCATGGATGTTGCGCTGTAGAGTTAAAGATTGCTCGCACAGGCAATTTAGCCGATTTAATTTGAATTGCCGACAAGTGAAATGCATATCTGTCTGCAGTGTGGCCTTTCTGCAGTTATTTATATAGGCATATATAATTTATAATCCAAAATGCCACATTGCCTTTCATTTCAGTTTTAAAAAAAAGTAAAAAATAATTGTCAGCTTCGTTTATCACTTGACAGGCAGTTTGGTCACTTTATTAGAAAGTTGTTTCTCTGTGCCGTGTGTGAGAGAAAATAAAATAAAAAGTTGTCACACATATATATGATTCAACTGTCAGTCGACTATAGGCAATCTGATTCGAATCTGATTTGACTATGTAAATCCGTAGTCGAGGACACCCCTACACACAACCATTAATGTCTAAACCTCTGGCCACAAAAGTGAGTACACCCCTAAGTGAAAATGTCCAAATTGGGCCCAAAGTGTCAATATTTTGTGTGGCCACCATTATTTTCCAGCACTGCCTTAACCGTCTTGGGCACCAGAGCTTCACAGGTTGCCACTGGAGTCCTCTTCCACTCCTCCATGACGACATCATGGAGCTGGTGGATGTTAGAGACCTTGCGTTCCTCCACCTTCCATTTGAGGATGCCCCACATATGCTCAATAGGGTTTAGGTCTGGAGACATGCTTGGCCAGTCCATCAACTTTACCATCAGCTTCTTTAGCAAGGCAGTGGTCGTCTTGGAGGTGTGTTTGGGGTCGTTATCATGTTGGAATACTGCCCTTCGGCCCAGTCTCTGAAGGGAGGGGATCATGCTCTGCTCATTCATGGTTCCATCAATGAACTGTAGCTCCCCAGTGCCAGCAGCACTCATGCAGCCCCAGACCATGACACTCCCACCACCATGCTTGACTGTAGGCAAGACACACTTGTCTTTGTACTCCTCACCTGGTTGCCGCCACACACGCTTGACACCATCTGAACCAAATAAGTTTATCTTGGTCTCATCAGGCCACAGGACATGGTTCTAGTAATCCATGTCCTTAGTCTGCTTGTCTTCAGCAAATTGTTTGCAGGCTTCCTTCTGGGATGACAGCCATGCAGACCAATTTGATGCAGTGTGCGGCGTATGGTCTGAGCACTGACACCCCCCACCCCTTCAACCTCTGCAGCAATGCTGGCAGCACTCATATGTCTATTTCCCAAACACAACCTCAGGATATGACGCTGAGCACGTGCACTCAACTTCTTTGGTCGACCATGGCGAGGCCTGTTCTGAGTGGAACCTGTCCTGTTAAACCGCTGTATGGTCTTGGCCACCATGCTGCAGCTCAGTTTCAGGGTCTTGGCAATCTTCTAATAGCCTACGTCATCTTTATGTAGAGCAACAATTCTTTTTTTCAGATCCTCAGAGTTCTTTGCCATGAGGTGCCATGTTGAACTTCCAGTGACCAGTATAAGGGAGTGAGAGCGATAACACCAAATTTAACAGACCTGCTCCCCATTCACACCTGAGACCTTGTAACACTAACGAGTCACATGACACCGGGGAGAGAAAATAGCTAATTGGGAGCAATTTGGACATTTTCACTTAGGGGTGTACTCACTTTTGTGGCCAGCAGTTTAGACATTAATGGCTGTGTGTTGAGGAAACACGATGCATTAAGAGCCGGGGGGTGAAAACTTTTGAACAGGATGAAGAAGTCCAAATTTTTCTTATTTTGTTGAAATATTTTTTTCATTTAGTACTTCCCTTCGGAAGCAACAGAAGATACTTGCATGTTTCCCGGAAGACAAATTAAGTACAATTTACCTTGATCTTTAAATTCAAAAAGTTTTCACCTCCCGACTCTTAATGCACCGTGTTTCCTTCTGGAGCATCAGTGAATGTTTGAACCTTTTTTAATAGTTGTGTTTGAGTCCATCAATTGTCCTCAGTGTGAAAAGATGAATCTCAAAATCTATGAAAGTAAATCAGTAGCAAAACCCGAGAGGTTGCCGATTTGAATGTGAGAACTTGTCGTATTAATATTTGTATTTGTAAATTGAAATTTACACTCACAGACCTAATGTGAAAAGCTGAATGTTTTCGATTTGCACACGCAGACAAATCAAAACACCCGTGTTAGGAAGTTATAGTTGCAGATTAATAGTTACAAATGTGTAAAATGGCATTCACATAAACAAAATGACAGACACAAATGTGTGAGACATATTTACTGTTGCACTTTACTTCAGTTTCGCTGTACAGCTTCAAGTCGGCGCTTACAACTTCTCAGATCTGGCAGTACAAGTTCAATTCCTGGCGCTTTGACTTTTGCTACTCTTTTTGCGATATTCCTGTTGCAAAACTGACTTGAGCACCTGGATGTTCAAGATGGCGCCGCGGATGGCCGCCTCGGTTTGTAGCGTCTTGGTACTTTTGTTATTTTTGTTTGTTCGTCCTGTGTTGAGTAACTTTTTTCCTATCAGCTTTACTAGGGACGAACTCCTAGATATCAGAAACAACACACCAAATAACTTTTTGCCGACTTTTGAACATTCAGACTTTTTACTGGACATTCTGGTTGGAGGAGCTGCGATTGTATACAAGCGCTCCAAACAACTCAAACGAGGGAAACGCGCCGGCGCGCTCGTGAAATTCCGACAACGCGGGTTTAGGACTCCGCTGCCGAGTATTCATCTAGCGAATCTCCGCTCCCTTGCAAATAAAAAAGACGAACTGCTTCTCCTCACCCGCACGAACAAGGACTTTTCAAACTCTGCTGCACTTTGCTTCACGGAAACCTGGCTGAAAGGAGCCATCCCGAACAGCGTGCTTCATCTGCCGGGCTTCCAGCTGTTCAGAGCGGATCGCGTCACAGAGTCGTCGGGGAAAACGAAAGGCGGTGGATTATGTTTTTATATCAACGAAGGCTGGTGTACAGACGTGACAGTGTTAAAGGAGATGTGATGCCCTAATTTGGAGGCTCTCTTCATTAACTGTAAGCGTTTTTATTCACCGCGGGAGTTTTCTTTGTTTATTCTGGTGAGTGTTTACATTCCTCCTGATGCGTGCGTGAGCGCGACGCTAGAACAGCTGGCCGATCAGATCACACACACAGAGCAGTGTTACCCAAACTCTTTCATTATCATTCTCGGTGATTTCAATAAAGCTAATCTCACCCGTGAACTGCCTAAATACAGACAGCACATTACATGCCCCACCAGGGACAGTAACGTACTGGACCATTGCTACACTGCTTTAAAGGATGCATACCACTCTGTCCCCAGTGCTGCTTTGGGACTCTCTGATCACTGTTTGGTTCATCTTCTACCAGCCTACAAGCAGAAACTGAAATCTGCTAAGCCTGTGGTAAGAACTGTAAAGAAATGGACCAGCGAAACAGAGCGGGCTTTACAAGCCTGTTTCGACTGCACTGATTGGAGTGTTTTTGAGGCTGCAGCCACTGATCTGGATGAGCTCACTGACACCGTGACATCCTGCATCAGTTTCTGTGAGGACTTGTGTGTTCCCACCAGGACTTATTTAACATATAACAATGACAAACCTTGGTTTACTGCAAAACTCAGACAGCTTCGCCAGGCCAAAGAGGATGCCTACAGGAGCGGGGACAAAGTCTTGTACAAACAGGTCAAATACACACTGAATAAGGAGATCAGTGTAGCAAAGAGAAGCTATGCTAAGAAGCTAGAACACCAGCTTTCAGCTACTGACCCAGCATCAGTGTGGAAGGGCCTGAAAACCGTCACCAGCTACAAGACCCCATCCCCCAGCACTGTGGAGAACCAACATTTGGCCAACGAGCTGAATACATTTTACTGCAGGTTTGAAAGACCTGGTCTCACACCCCACACCCGCTCTGACCGGCTCACCACACAGCCATCAACACCCTCTCCCCTCTCCCCTCTCCCTCCCCCCTCCTGCTTCTCAACCTGCACTTCAGATCAGTGAGAGGGATGTATGCAGAGTCTTCAGGAAACAGAAGATAAGGACAGCCAAAGGCCCAGACGGTGTTTCACCAGCCTGTCTCAAAGCCTGTGCTGTCCAGCTGTCATCCATCTTCACACTGATCTTCAACAGATCACTGGAGCTGTGTGAAGTCCCCTCCTGCTTCAAACACTCCACCATCATCCCTGTGCCCAAGAAACCAAAAATCACAGGACTAAATGACTACAGACCCGTTGCTTTGACGTCTGTGGTCATGAAGTCATTTGAGAGACTGGTGCTGGCCTACCTGAAGGACATCACTGGACCCTTACTGGACCCCTGCAGTTTGCTTATCGTGCAAACAGGTCTGTGGATGATGCAGTCAATATGGGACTGCATTATATCCTACAACATCTGGACAAACCAGGAACTTATGCAAGGATCCTGTTTGTGGACTTCAGTTCGGCTTTCAACACCATAATCCCGGATACCCTCCTGAATAAACTGACCCAGCTCTCTGTACCCACCTCCATCTGTCAGTGGATCACCAGCTTCCTGACAGACAGGCAGCAGCTAGTGAGGCTGGGAAAACTCACATCCAGCACCCGCACCATCAGCACCGGCGCCCCTCAGGGCTGTGTTCTCTCCCCACTGCTCTTCTCCCTCTACACAAATGACTGCACCTAAAATGACTGGTCTAAAGACCCCTCTGTCAAGCTCCTGAAGTTCGCAGACGACACCACAGTCATCGGCCTTATCCGGGACGGAGACGAGTCTGCTTACAGACTGGAGGTTGAACAGCTGGCTGTCTGGTGCAGTCTTAACAACCTGGAGCTCAACACGCTCAAGACAGTGGAGATGAGAGTGGACTTTAGGAGAAACCCCCCTGCTCTCCCCCCACTCAGCATCATGAACAGCACTGTGGAGGCAGTGGAGTCATTCAGGTTCCTGGGCACCACCATCTCTCAGGACCTGAAGTGGGACAATCACATTGACTCCACTGCGAAAAAGGCACAGCAGAGACTGTACTTCCTTCGCCAGCTGAGGAAGTTCAACCTGCCACAGGAGCTGCTGACACAGTTTTACTCAGCTGTTATTGAGTCAGTTCTGTGCACTTCTATAACTGTTTGGTTTGGGTCAGCCAGCAAATCAGATATAAGAAGACTGCAACGGATTGTTAGGACAGCTGAAAGGATAATTGGTATGCACCTGCCCAACCTTCGGGACTTGTACAACGCCAGAGTGAAGAAACGGGCAGGTAACATCATCACAGACCCCTCTCACCCTGGACACAACCTTTTTGCACTTCTGCCCTCAGGCAGACGTTACAGATCTCTGTGCACTAGAACATCTAGGCATAAGAACAGTTTTTTCCCCAACGCTATCTCCAGCTTAAACAGCTAACATAGCAATTACCCGTTTTAGTATTCACTTTCAGCACTTGAGAGAGTAAAAAATTAGTTGTGTAAATATATATATATATATTCTATTCACCCTGCTGTATATACAATACAAATCTGTATGTCTTCTGTTCCAGATAATATACCACATTAGTATTATTATTTATTTTATTTTACTTACTTATTATTTTCTTAGTTTACTTATTTAAATGTTTCTGTTCTCATGTCATATGTATGTGTGTACCAAGAGCTTCTGTAGAAAACCACAACAAATTCCTTGTGTGTTTGTGCACACCTGGCGAATAAAGCACATTCTGATTCTGATTCTGATTCTGAAAGCAGAGGTGAGAGAGCAGAGGTTCAAGTCCATTTACTAAACATTTTAAATATAAGCCCGTAGCCTATATTTCTTCATCATATGTTCTGTCATATAGGCTACAATAAAATAACAGCACAATTTACAAACAACTCAGTAGGTTATGTATTATTAGTAATTATTATTCTTTTTGTTGATCCATTTCATTTATTGACAAAAGATGTGAATTATATTATTGAAATAAACACATTTAGCGTCTTCAGGCTTTTACTTGTGTTTAATGGATAAAACAACGGAGCTGCGATCTCAGGTTTATGGCTGCTGTAAATTTTACCTGCCACAGGATGGCACTGTTTCGACACTTTTGATGCTTTTAAACCTTTCCCGAAACGTTTAGAGAAAAGCTTCAAACATTTAAGAGGCTTAATTTTTCCGTCCCTATTCAATGGTTTTAGGCCTTTTTGCAAATGTTTCAGTCGAATTTTGCTGTTTTATTGAGCGTTTACTCATTTTGAGCCTGTTTTTTAAACATTAACCATCTGTAACGTCATATCCAATCAGATTTTTTTTCACCCATATCCCCCACGCCCACCATGCACATACACACATTTGACTTTACGACACACAAACGCACACCTTTATTTATTCTCATTCTCTCTTGCTCTCTTAATATCTCTTAAAATTTTGTAAAAAAAAAAAAATGGTATACGAACTGCGTACACTGGCGTTGTTCATTGGTCAGGCATCGACCAATAAAACGTCTTCACCCCCCCAACCCCCTTCTGCTCTCTCACCTCTGCTTTCAGGTGCTCAAGTCAGTTTTGCAATAGGAATATCGCAAAAAGAGTAGCAAAAGTCAAAGCGCCAGGAATTGAACTTGTACTGCCAGATTTGAGAGGTTGTAAGTGCCGACTTGATGCTGTACAGCGAAACTGAAGTAAAGTGCAACAGTAATATGTCTCATACATCTGTGTCTGTCATTTTGTTTATGTGAATGCCATTTTACACATTTGTAACTATTAATCTGCAACTACAACTTCGTAACACGGGTGTTTTGATTGTTGTCTGCGTGTGCAAATCGAAACATTCAGCTTTTCACATCAGGGCTGTGAGTGTAAATTTCAATTTACAAATACAAATATTAATACGACAAGTTCTCACATTCAAATCAGCAACCTCTCGGGTTTCGCTACTGATTTACTTTCATAAAAATCATACAGTCACTGCTGGAAAGGCTTCAAATATGCAAAAAATCCTCGAAAACTGAAGAACCTGCAGGACCTGGAGGATTTTTCTGAAGAACAGCGTTCAGTTTAACTGCTCAGAACAAACAAGGAACTCATGAACAACCATCACAACACAAAAAAAATAGTCATAGATCATCCAGGTAACCACACACAGTATTAAGAATCAAGGGTTCCCAAACTTTTGAACTGAGATATTGTAATAAATTCAGCTACTTTTTTGTCTTGTGGATTATATGTAAACATATTTTATGTAAAATATCTTACTCAGGACAGTACTAAATAAAAAATAACATGCATTTTGTATGATCTCTCTTATTTTGTAAAAATTATTCACATTTTCACAGATTCTGCAAGGGGTTCCCAAACTTTCACATACCACTGTATATTCAATGTCATCAGAACACAAAGGAAAGTAAAAGAAAAAAGTTAACAATGATTAATAAGAAAGACAATAAAGGAAGATAAGAAAAGCTAGAAAAAACAAATGAGGGTAAGATATTAATTTATTGAGGTGGCGACGTACTTCTCAGATGTTGGTGTCACGCGTCTGTGGTGGCAACGTACCCCTTCTCTCTAAAAGTACACGACTGTCTCTTTTGGTAGGTTATCCGTGGCACGATTTGCTCGCCATATTAGCAGAGACGAAAACTGACGGTGTTGTCATCTTGCGTTGGCTAAACCAAAAAGCTGCGCTTGAACACACAGCACAGACTACAGCTGACTGCAAACGGGTAAGGAATTGACTGTCTATATCAGCAGGTATCAATAGTCTATATTCATCATTCAAAATGAGAGGCTAACTTTCTTCATTTTAAGCGGCTCATGCTGTTATGAAAATATTCGCGTTTTGGAATGCTTGGGTAGGATAACATAAAATAAGACCACCGTGTCTGTGCTGTCTTGACTTACTCTCTTTAATCACTTATGTCTCCTTGTTTAAATGTGAGGTAAGGTGTCATTTTCCTTTCTTTACCCGAGGTGTTGACTTTGAAACAGAGTAGACTTTAAATTATGCATCTGGGGAAATTACTAGATTTTTAGCATTTTAATGCATACAATGCGCTGTCGCTTTAATTCAGCGCGGTGCAGCACAGCAAAAATAGAATAGACTCGGCGCGGAAACGATCGTTGCACTGCTGCAGATGCACCGCTCCTGGAACGCATTGCCGGACACATCCGTGTGCAGTGTGAAAGCTCTAACCTGTTAAAATGGGTACGGGGGAAACAAAAAAAAACGCACGGCATACGCACTGCAAATGCCAAACGGAAACAGGCGAGATCCAGCAGACCAGCAACCAGCATCTCATGCTGGTCCCAGTGTGCAAAACATACCTTATGCTGGTGACCAGCAATGCTAGATTTTTCAGTAGGGCTTGTAATTAATTTATATTATGTTTTAAAATACTAATGTTTTAAAATGTTTTAAAAATTACTTTTTTTATTGATTACGTGATTACATGTTATTCTCATAATGGCAATGAAAGCTTGTCATTTACGTGCATTTTTAAGCTTTACTTTTTAAAACAAGTGATATTAAACCGTTGAAGCGCAATATGCAGTGAAAGAGAACTTTTTGGTTCATACATTTTGGTATATGCTGCGCTGCCTGAGAGATGTGCTGTGTCCGAAATCACACCCTATGCCCTTAAATAGGGCAGTATTCGAGGGAACAGCCATTTGTGGTGTCCGAAACCATAGTGGATGTTACCGAGTGCGTTCATTCAATCCCACAGTGCACCGCAATAACGGGTGAACAACCGATGTACACTTAACGACTAGAGAATACCCATAATGCACTGTGAGAGTCGCGCCATGCGCCAAATTAATTCCTGCGACTGACCAGAATTCACTCACTTCTTCAAGTGGACTATATTAGTGGACTAATGTAGGGAATATTGAAAGAGGGTATAGGAGGCGATTCTGAACACAGCAATGGTTTCTGAGTGCTGTCTGACAGATGAATGCACATGAAGCCGTTGCTCATAAAGCACACGAGTACTGAACTGATTTTTTTTTTGCACCTAAATCGAGCGCAACGTTAGTTCAGCGACCAGCTGATGCGGTCAGCTGTTAAATCACTCCAATCACTACCATTCTCCTATTAGACTGGGGACATATATACGTGGCATTACTGCTCGGTAAGTATGTTCAAACTGCTCGCAACCCTCCCTCCCTCCCCATTATAAGCATGAGCTTATTACTGTGCACCGCCTGGTTGTCGTCCTCTTTTGTTTAAGATTACTAAGGCTTTCAAGTCCTAGCTGGCACGGACCTCTCTGCTGAGAGACACTCATCCTCATAACCAAGCTACAGTATAGACGTCCCACTGCTACATCTACACGATTACCACTGTTCACTTTTAAAGACATTACTAAAGTGTCTTAATTGTCTATGTATTTCCAAGCTGATGGTTCCATGGGGAGTTAATGTTAAAGCTCTTGTATGTTCAATTAATTTCGGAGAAAGAACCCCCGTAAGGAATCATAACAACAAAGATAACTTGTGTTTCAATAAACTCAAAGTAACTTGCCAAAGCGTTCCTGTCTGAACTAGGCTTGAATGGTTAAATACACACACTTATGTGTTAAAATTTGCAAGTATCATCGTAAACACAGTCATTTATGTCTTAACTGAATGTAAATAGTGTAAACAAAAATGCATGGTCGTAAATTTCATTTAACAGTTAGGGGGGCAATAAACAAAATTTCTCAAGAGCAAGTTTTGAAGGGGACACAATACAGCCAAAATTGTACAAAATTGTAAGGATATGTGTACACAGGGCTGGAAATGGGGGGTAACGCGGGGGGACGGCATCCGGGGAGAGAATTTCGAGGGGGGACGGCGGTTCAAATTGGTTAGTTTTTTCAAGGAAATTATAGGATTTCTATATTTTATTCTCTCAATAGGCTACGAAAATGATACGAATTCCGCACAAAAACAGCGCAAATTGCATGATTAATCAAAGATAGTGAACTGGATTTAAACACCCACGTGATCTTACTCAGTGCTTGAAGTGGGCCGGTACGCACTGGCACTTCTATATTTTAATCTGTAGTGTACCCTTGCTTTTTCTTGAGTACCGGCACTTCTCACATGTTGCCGGTACTCTATCCCCCACATGAAACATAGAATCAGGCTATTAATTAATTGGAGCTTTCGAGGCTTTAATAAGCATGAGTGGCGCGCTAATCACCATAGGCGCGTTCACCAGCGTGCTCCAAAAGTGTGATAAGATTTGCGCGAGACGTTTCTATGATAAAATGCGCAAGCCATTTGAATTCTATTGAGAATGTAGTAAAACGCTATGGAGAAAGTGATCTAAAAACAGCCACTAAAAAGACTGATGAAAAGAGGGGAATCATGATGATCCTGAAATCTTTTTAAACTTCTAATGAATACCTTTATTAGAATTTATCACGTTCTATTGTATTTATTGTGCTACATTTTAACTAACTTGTTGAAGAACTAATAATATATTATCTGTTAAAGGTGCTAAAGAGGATGTTTTGTTTTATACATTTTTGCAATATTACTTGAAACTGTCTTTACTAACTGATAAAAGACTATTTATTAGGTGCACTGAAAGGAATATTATTAATATACATCATCTGTGCACGAGGTAGGGCCTTAAAAACATCAGCCAATCGAAGATTGGCCCTTTGGCTTGTCAATCACTGCCATGACGTTCCTTGTGAGAGACGCGCGGCTGCGCGCTCCAGTAACTTTCCACACTCCACAGGCGCCGCATGCATTGTTTTTGTCAGGAGACAGTTACCTGCGGTGAGTCCGACATAATGAATCCACTAAGTGTGTGCGCGGCTTTAAGTCGGTTCTTAACGATTGTAAGGCCGATTATGAATGTAAATTGATACTTATGACTGATCGCGCTCAAACGCGTCCAGTCAGAGCCAGTTGCGTTCAGTCTGTGATTACAGTCGGTGTTCAAATTCCATGTGAAAGTATATAAATCTGCTTTAGGAGCAGGAAACAATCGCTGTATGTTTAGCATAGTCTTAGAATGTTTAAGCTAGTCGTTAAATGTGTGCCCGGCTTAATAACACCGCAAATGCCAGTGGTAAACACTCGTGTTCCAATACTCGTGCACAAGTTTTGGGAGGCGTTCCCTTGAAAAGAGCTGTGAAGGAGGGGGGTTGTTCTTATGCATGCGCTCATTTCAAAAACTCAGTCGACGAAAAGAACCTCTGTACCACCTTTAAGGGAGTAGAAGAAAGAAAAAAAGTTAACATTGCCCTAAGCATGCAATGAGGAGCCATCAGTGGTCTATCTGTAATTATATCCTTATTGTAAATATCCATGTCTATGGTAACATCCTCAAAACAAAAAGTTTTATAAAATGATAAACATCACATTTCAACCCTTTTAACCATTAAGAAAAGGGATGAGTGGATGAGGGAATATTATTATAATATTTTCTAGATACTATATTCTTTAAATTATTTTGCTTTTTAGAATGCACATCAACTTCCTTTTCCATTAAAACTGGATTCCCCTTTAAATGTGTTTAATAATTGTTGATTTTCAAAGTATACTAAACTGAGAGGTTGCCATCCAAAACATTCAGTTCCCTTTTGAACTCGCACTGCGTCCCGAGATGCTTATGGGGGAACCCCTCGTGTGACTGGTATCTGAAGCAATTGTTAAATCATGACAATCCTATTGGCTGGCGACAGCCTATGACGTTATACTAGTCCGACCAGGAAGTATATAAGGAGCGCCCAGAGAACATGTCATCCTCTTTTCGTCTTCAGGGACTGTTTATCTGTAGCGATCTGTTTAAGGTAAGGCAATTCATTATGTCTGAGAAACGTTTCAAGCGTTGTGCTGACCCGTGTCCTAGATATTTGACACCGGAAGTCACACACAACTTGTGCGTTCACTGTCTGGGTTCACTGTCTGGGCATGCTCAGTTTTTGAGGGAGCTGTTTGCGGGCATTGTGAGCGTCTTCCTATGAGGACGCTCCGCTCTCGCCTGTCCATCTCCTCGAGGGAAGGAGGACAAGCATCTGTGCCTGGCGCCTCAGGGCGAGAGGGACCTGAGGTCATGGAGAGAAGACTCAGGTCATGGGATTCACAGGTGGAACTTGCTGAATGCTTTGAGAAAGGTGTCAATCTGTCTCGTGCTTCGGCAGCTCACGAGAGCAATCTGCTTGATGAGGATGATCCTCTGGCTCAGCAGATAGTGCTCTTTTGGCTACAAGCCATGATTAAGAGAAAGTTGATGGCCGATGTGGGCAGTGAGAGTATAAGGTCTGAGCCCTCATGGCCGACCTGCCCCGCGTATGAGGAGCTGTTAGACGTGATAGGTCACACTTCAGACAGATTAAAGCTGTCGTTGCAGCGCGTTAATGAACGTATCTTTCTGGCCATCCATATTCAGCCCGCATCCATCGACATGGGCATGTAAATTATGCCAATGTCGAGGGATTGCGTGAGCATAGATATGTGGCGATGCCCACCATTGACAAGACGTTTGCAAACTATCTCGTCAGTGGTGGGGCATCAATGCTTAAAGCTCTGGCTCTGCCTACCAGACCACTCAAAACCACATTGCGTCTGAATGGCAAAGCATATGCGGCAGCAGGTCAGGCTGGTGCTTCACTGCACACTATGGCAGTACTCCAAGCATACCAGGGCGATCTGCTGAAAAACATAGACCAGGGTCAGGGTCTTTCACCTAAGGTGGTAGCTGAGTTGCGCCACACCGCAGATTTGGCTCTCCGTGCCACTAAGCAGACCGCTGCTGTGATTGGAAGATCGATGGCGGCAATGAAGAGACACCTGTGGGTGAACCTGGGGGATGGCGGGGAGAAAGAGAAGGGTTTTCTCCTCGATGCCCCAGTCTTGCCCTCTGAACTTTTTGGTACCTCCGTCGAGGCGGTGGTGGGGAACTTCAAAGAGGAGAGGGCGTGCTCAGTGGATTTAAATTGTGCATACCACACCAGTCTGAGTCTACACCTAGACAGCCAGGGGGACCTGGCTCATCCTGGTCCATTGACCATGGACAGGGCCAGAAATCTAGCGTTGCCTCTCAAGCCCCTCCTCCTCCGAGGAGCAGTTTGTGGAGAAGGCGAGGAGCTATAAAGAAGAAGCAGGATCTAAGGGAAGTTATACAATGCAGGCGTGGTGAATGCCAGTGAGTGTTTCTTCCCTTTTTGAGGGTTTGCACCACCACCCTCTCCTCTTCCTCTGTCGTCCCCCTGTACCTTTCTTCCCCGACAAGGCGCTCCTACATCGGACCTGAGGCTGGGCCGATGATGAGCATGTTCCAAAAGCTTGGAACCCTTCTGATGGTCCGGCCTGGGTTTGAATATGGGCGCAGCCTTTTTAGACTGCTGAGTATGGCAGGCCACTTTTAAAAATGTAGGCCTCCTTCTCCATGTCTCAGGTTGAGTTTTTGTTGGTCGCCTCTCGTCCTGTGAGGGCCGTTGCATTTTTGCATTGACCTCAAGCTTACTGCTTAAGGCTTTTTGGGGGTACTTTTTAGATAGGGCTTCTTTTAGGGGCATTTCTTTACTAGGGCCCTGGAGCTCCCTTTTTTAGTGAAGGTTGGTCGTGACACCCTTCCTATTTACCTACTCTCTATTAAGAATTGTTTGTAGGTCTTATAGTGGGTACTTTCAGAATTAAAATTTTTCTTATGTGGCAAGCCACTTTTATGGGCACCACTCAATCTGAAGCCACTTTTTCTGTTGAGCTTCAGCAAAGTTCACGATTTTCAAGTTGTTTCTTACTTAGTATTAGTCTCCTTGATTAACCTTCCCTAAGGTTGAAGTGAAGTGGTTTCCTCTCATTTTGAGAGTAAAGGGCGATATGTCGAAACCTTCCGCTCACCTGAGCTCCAGATATATCATGACTTTAGGTGTGGCTTTTTGGCCACCCTTACATCACCCTGTAATGCATGTTGGCTTTCTATCTTAGCCTCCGCTCTATCGAGCTCTAGTATGACTTGGTCTAGCGTTGGCCTTTCTTCAGGCCGCCTTGATTCTGTATGGCAGTGTTCTGGCTTAATTTTTCTAACAGTATTTTTTGAGGCCTCCACTCTATGAGCTTCGGGTTGTGATGTTTTTCTAGCATTTGCCTGTGTTTAGGCCACTTTGAATTTCTTCCTGTGGGAATGTGCAGGTGTTCTCTTATTTGAGAGTCGTTATACTGATACTGCCACTCTTTAAGCTTCAGGTTATTTTTCTTAAACTGTTGAGCATATCAGCCTCCTCTTGCTTTAAGAGTTGTCAGGTTTAGGTCTTTGCTCCTTAAAGCTCCAGGAAAGTCATGATTGGGTGCGTCGGCTGTTCTTTCAGGCCACCCCTATTTCCGGACTAGGCTAGTACTTTAGGAATGTGTCTTTCTGACAGAGGCGGTTCTGCTGTTGCTTTTCTGCCTCCTGGCTTGCAGTAGCTAGAATAGGCCTTTTTCAGTTGAGAAAGCCTCTCCAGCCTTAAGACTAGCAGCCAGTGATCCTTGTATGCCTCCTCTTTATCAAGAGTTGTCTCCGGCCTGGGCCCGCCCTCTGCATTGGGTAATAAATGTGAGTAGCAGGCCCTGTGGCCTTCTCATTTGGTCTAGTTTGAGCTGTGCTCCTCTTGTTACTAGAGAAAAGTGCGATATGCTGAGCCTCAGTTCCCTAGTGGTGTTCGGCATAGACAGACACCTAGATGACCTAGGCTTTTATTGAGCCTCTTTTTGGTCATCTTGAGTGTAGTCAGGCTTCCTCTCTTTTTTGAGAGTAGGAAACAATATGCTGAAGCCTCTGTTCTTTAGAGCTTAGTTGTAGCTATCGTCTCCCAGCCTCTTTGGGCAACTTGATCTTCATCAAGTTGCGGGGTTAGAATAGTAGGCCTTTATTTTGGATAATTTAGGCCTCTATTCCTCCAGAGCTCATTTCAGTCGCTTCCACGTCTCTTTTCAGCTTGTTTTTTGCTCAGGGCTGCTCCCTTGAGCCTTTGCTCGGGTCTATTCATATTCCTCCTAGCTCTTTGCCCCGAATATGCCTTACACCAATGTTGCTCAGGTTGAGTGCATTAGATATTCCCTTCTTTCTTGTTGGTTGAGTATGCTCTCTTAGAGCATTTGCATTAGCCCCGGTCCTGTGGCTGTGTTCTGCTAGGGTTGCAGGCCCCATTGGGGCCTCCTTATTAGCCCAGTTACATTTCATACTCACATGGCTCGTGTTAGCAACGCCAACGAGTATTCCAAGCTTGCATTACCCTTAGTGGCTTTTTCTGCCGGAGTTGACTGCCACTGAGTAGTTGGCTCTCCGAGGGCCTCCTTGATGGCTATCCTCCGGATAGATCTAGATCTGCTACCCAGCACTTAGCTTGGTCTTACTCATCTCGGCTGAGTCTTTTAACTCCCCGCTATAGAGGGTCATTCTCAGAGTACTGCACTCCCGAGCTCTGATCATAGGTAGAAGGCTTCTTTGAGCCTCCCTGGAAGATCAGCATTTGTTAGGCTGTAGTTTCTACCCCTTTCGGTCTTCCTATCTAGACCCCGCTCCCTGAGTTTGGTCTAGGGGTATTAAGAAGTTCCATGTTTTAACTCCCTTCAGACCAGCTTCTGGTAGAGCTATAGGTTTGTCCCCTTTGGGACCCTATGTAGAATATCCAGCTTCCAGAGTGCTCTGTTTTAAGCATTCTGTGGATCCGAGGTCAAGCAGAGTTTTTTCCTCGATCTGAGGGTTGGGAAGCACTTTGCTGAGTCCTGCTCCCTAGGATGCCTGTTTCTTTGTCTGGTGAGAGTTGGTTACTGCCTTCTTGAAGTCCCTCTCATTTGGTTCCCTTTGGGCTTTAACAGACAGGTTGTTGGCTAGACTAGGCCTTAAGTGGGCCAGGTCAGCCTCCATGGTGGCTCCAGGGGTTGACTCTGTGTCCCCCTGAAAGTGACTGGCCAGGGCTCCTCTCAAGCCCTCTGGCCTTGCTCCCTTAAAGGAACCCCTTCTCTTGAAGATGTTGGTTCTAAGTCTTGAGCGGCCTTGGTGAGTCAGGTCCTCTGTTATATCTCAGAGGTGCTTCCTCCTTTGAGGCTTTTAGCTCTGCTTTGGCCGTAGGGAGTATTGTCACTGACAGCCTAGTGTGTGACCAGAAAGGGTTGAGGCGCTCCTTATATACTTCCTGGTCGCACTAATATGACGTCATAGGCTGTCGCCAGGCAATAGGATTGTCGTGATTTAACAATTGCTTCAGATACCAGTCACGCGAGGGCGTTCACCCATAAGCATCTCAGGACAAAGTGTCTCGGTACCTGTTCTCAGGGAACCAGGGTTACAGTCGTAACCCAAGATGTTTTCTTTAACCTGTGGACAAATGTATTTAAAATGTTTGTGACCTGTTCAATTCAGTATGCACCACATATGCAAATTCCAAGACGATGTATCTTTAATTTGGCCAAAATCAAACAAATCCAAACAAAATTTTCTCCAAGCAGAGATTCTGTTGAATGAACATGTTTGTGCCATACACAATGTTGTGCCTGCTTGATAATTAAGAAAATATTGTTTGGAGGAAACATGAAATAGGCCTGTTTAATATTATTATAGATTATATAATATTTTAGATTTAAATACATCTGAAAGTAATTGAAAGTAAAAAAATAAAACAAAAACAAACTGAATTACATGAAAAAATAATAAAAAATCTTTCCAACTAGAGTAACCCCCAGTGAATCTCAGCCATTTCCATCACTGCTTACTACTACTATTAGTGTAGCATGAAGACCATACTATTATCTTTCTTCTCAAAATTTATCTCTGGTTCAATGAAAAAGCTGACTAAATTTACCAAAATATTCTCACCATGCAGTCATATTATAATTATTAAATTATACATTGGAGTTTTCCCCTCTTTTCCACCTCGCTTTTAAATTGCTTATGAATGCCCGTGCGGCCGTGCACATTTTACTTTCGCTTCAAATTAGCGGCAGTTCGGGCCAGCAATTGCTTGAATGGTGGGTTCATTATTATTCTTAATGAAAAACACAACAACAAAACAGTACAATGAAAAACATTTTTCTCGATTGCTAACACAATTAGTTCTAGTTCAGTTTGCCCAATTTCCCAAACCATTCATTCGGTTCTAGAAACAAAGACACTTTTCTCAAAATGTTTAACTGTTTTCTTGTTCAGAAAACACAAACACATAATATAATTAACTCAAGCGCCACACTGTGAACTCAAATAGCACACATTTATGTGTAAACGTTAAGTTGCAAAACTGCTGACACACCAATCAGAATCTCAGGATAATATTAATAGGGTTGTGGGGGTTTATGTGCTTTGGAAAAAGAATCCTGGTGGGAGACAAAGACGGACGGGGTCCAAGGACATTTGTTCCTGATGAAATACAAAGCACTATAGTTCTTGTTTTTGTGTAAGAATGACCATGAGGGAAGTTGGTCTTTCTATCTTTCTATCTGTATTGTATAAAGCGCTATATAAATGAAGATGACTTGACATGACTTGACACTCTGGACACAGTAACCTGTTACTGTCATTTCTTTATCCTGTAAATGTAAGAAGCGTCTTACATTTAGGCCTATAATTCAATTACACGCTGTTATCCAATTACCACTCTCATAAAATACTTGAATTACATGTTGACTTTTAAACCTAAATTTAATGTCCAAAAACATATATTTCATCAAAATGAATATTTTTGCACTGAATATTTATTGTCTCCCTCTCTAATGTGTCCCGCGTGTTTGGCGCTCATTCAATTCTGAAGTTTAACGCAGACTGTCAGGACGAGCCTTCATGCAAAATGGAAATACTCGCGTGAATTAGTAACACTTACAGATAAGGATAGACAACCGTAAAATGAACGTTTTGCACTGAGGAAACATATCGCAAAAGTATAAACAAGGCTTAATAAACCTACTGCTGTCTGTGTCATTAATGTTAATCAAACAACAAAAGACAAAGAGAAAATCACTCACTGCTCTTGACTTAGTTTTTTTTTGTACTGCTTACACACTAAAATTAAAAATAACACACAGTTACTGAAACTCTACACTCAAGGAGCAAAACCTTAGCCAAGATCTGCAGAACTATAAGCACATTCTCAGCCTCACACTTTTTGCAAAACACTACACACATTGTTTTGCACAACACTAAACACACTTCTCTACATTAGACACAGAAATGTAACATGTCACTTTTTTGCCATTTCAAGACACTGCTTTCTAAAATACCACCCCAATCAACCAATTGATCAAACATGGCCGTCAGGTGCTTAACTGTAAACTCAACAATCAGGTGCAAGTACTATAAAAAGGCAAAAGGTGAGTTTATGTGTCTTTAAAAAAATGGAAAGCAATGTTGCAGTAAGAGGGAGAGGGAGAAACATAATTTTGAATGTCCTGGGCCAACGTGATGTTAACATCACAATATATGTTGCAATCGCGCAGAATGGGGTCCTCCAACAGCATGCCAACTTAGGCCCTTACAACACGGCCCACATATTCACATTTTAGACAGACTGCACAAAATCATCACAGCAGAAGACCAAATGGATGCAGAGCAGATGAGATACATTGTCATATGGGACAATGTAAATTTCCACCTATCTGCTGTGGTCCAAAACCAATTTTCACTCCACTACATCTTACCATACTGTTTTTGTTCATGTACTATATTGTATTTAGAATATGTTCTGATTTTCAGTGCAAAATGTAACCTTTGAAAAGGCATGGATGTATTGAATGGTTTTACAATGTGGTGAGAAATAAATATGTTCATCAATGTGCAGTACTGGGGCCCATTTCAATAAGGTGGTTCAACCAACTCTGAGTTAAAACCTGAACTCTGAGTTGACTTACCCTGAAATGGGAAACTCTGAGTTCCCTTTCAAAGGGAACTCTCGCTCCTCTGGCTGCTGTGTATGCGGAGCTACTGGTGTTTTTGGGACGCGCTTTTCGGCAGGCTGCCGTGTTAAGAAAGGGGCCGCGTGCGGACGGTTCAACGAGCGGTTCCTTTCTGTCCATAAATGCTGCAGCTCCCATAAACTTTCCATTCCTTCCTGATCTCTGCGTTTGAGATCGGGAGGGCATGGAAAAACCCCTAGCCGTTCAGATTTGTATCTGAGCCCAGACAGACGGGAGGAGGAAGAAGCGTGAGTGAGATGGGTGATCGATTGTAAACACCGTTGCGTCTGTAATCGATCCCCCAGCTATAAGGGCGATTTATATCTACCCTCTCCTCTTCTTCTTACACCTCCTATATATATATATATATATGTGTGCGTATATATATATATATATATGTGTGTGTATTATATATGCATTTATATGCATGTATATATATATTTTATATCATGCTCAGATACTTCTTATGGTCAGACTGATGGCTGGGCCCATAGTGATTATTTCTGTCAGCCCGCTTTTTCGGTTTGATAGTGAGAGGATCTTTTAGGCTTAAAAGAACCCTAGATTCTATCCTTTTTTATGTAGAAAAAAGAAGTATCAGGAATCTTCAGTCTTTGAGCCGCAGGAAGATAAGATGTGTCTATATTTTATGTTTTTAAAATGAGACCTTGTTTTCCTGTATGGTTTTTCTGAGCATGTTAATCAGGAGGCTGGTCCATCTCGAGCTGAGGCTCTGAGTCAGGGCCAGAGGTCCAATATGGCCGCTCGGGAGCCTCCTCCTTTCGGAGCAAGGCGCAGAGATGGCTGGACTCGAGGAGGAAGAAGCAGGTTTTTGGAGGAGGTGATCGATCACATATACCAGTAGCGTCTGTAATCGATTCCCTCTCGTTGCGTGGGCGACTTTGCATTTGCCCTCTGCCTCCTGAGTTTTTGGTTTAATTTTACATGCTCAGGTGCTTCTTTAACAGTCAGGCTGACGGCTGGGCCTTTGATAATATTTTTCTAAGGCCGCCTTCTGACTTGATAGTGAAAAGTGCTTTTAGGCTTAAAAGAACTTTTGATTTCATCCTTCTTCATGCAAGAAAAGAAGGAGGAGAAATCTTCCTTCTAAGAGCCGCAGGAAGGTAAGCTGGGTCTTTATTTTTATGTTTATAAAAAGTGTAGACCTTGTTTTTCCTGTATAGCTTTCCTGAGCATGTAGTCAGTAAAGTTAGAAGGGGTTCTTTTGGGCAAAATAACTGAATCATTAGGTTGGCTAGTTTTCACATGCAGGCCACATTATGGCCGCTATTTTGTAGCCTCCTATGTTAGAGTAGCTTCTCAGCTAATACTGTTAGTTTGGTTTGAGTTAGCACTCGTCTCTTCAGTTATTTGTGTGCAGGTCGGCTTTAATCGCACGCCTGGCACTATTGGCTTGTAGTGCTTCACTTTCTCCTCATATCTGAGAGGATTTAAAGTGAAGCCCAGGTTTTGCTTGGCCCAGTAGGCCATAGCTAGCGGCTAGGCTAGAGCTAGGTTAGGTGTTTGTCTATTACATCACCCTTATTATTACTATCCCTTGTAAGGTTGTATAGTTCCTTGTTCTGGCCTCCTCCTGAGGGAGTTGTTAGGCCGTATGCCCATTTCCCCTCCACTATTATGTAGGTGCTATGGCTGAGGTTAAGAGCTAAGGTTGTAGGCTGTTATTAGCCTTCCTGGTGCTGTTTTTCCCAGGTGGTAGGCCCTTATCTTTGAGGAGATAAGTTATGCAGTGTTGCTAGGCCCCACTTTCTAGAACTTTGTCATGCTTTATAATGTCTTCCCGTGAGCCCCTTGAATTATATTCAAGTCTGAGCTATGGTGCTAGTTTTTTAGCCTCCGTTCTCAAGGGTTCAGCTCAGATCTACAGATCTGTCTGGTGAAAGCATTTATCCTATTTGGATGGCATGTATTACAAAGCATTTATTTTTGCTTTGGGTTCTAAGCCTTGGCCCTACATACATAAATATATGTGAGCTTACTCTAGTGCTGCCACAGGTTAGCACCTGTTTCTATGATAGCAGGCTGTGATTAGCCTCTATCTAAGAACGTGGTGTACTGTTGTACTCCCCGGTTAGGGTTGTGTTTCACTGAGTGCATCACCTGTTGGATTGCACACTCAGGTTGAGTGTAGAAAGTCTTATTTCTGGTTAGAATTAAAGATGATCTCTGTTAGCTCCCAGTTGATCATGACCACAGCAGCTGTTTTACATATACTGTAAAGATTGTTGGCTCTTTATTGTTAGCCTCCTTCTAAGTACAGCTTGTATCTCGGGCACTGTTGGTATATGATCGCGAGTTTGCTTACGTATCTTAGCACTGCCTCAGGCTTATGCTCATGTTTGTTTGAGATGGTAGGCCTTGTAGGCCTCCCTTAGACCATGTTAGCATATTTATTGTACCATGTAATTTTGGTACATTGCCTGTTGGAATGTGTAGGATTAGCTCAGGTTGTTGAAGCTAGTTACCCACAATTATTTTGTTGGGTCTAGAGCTGGTCCCCTTTGAGCTTGGTCCCCATTTATGAACACTGGCTGGCGCCACATGTTGCTAAAAGTACTTTTCAGTTTTCATGTTGGCACAGTTGGGTTGGTTTCTATATGACTAGCATCACCACAGTTAAGTCATGCCACTAGCTGAAGCCACATGCATACAAGTCGTAGGCTTTATAGGCCTCCTGTGTATCATGTTGGAGTTTGGCTAAGTACTCCTCTCAATTTGAGAGTAAAAGGTGCTTTTACTGAGTACATTTCTGAGTGGCTGGTGCTACGTGTTGCTAAAAGTAGTAGGCCCTGCCAGGCCTCCTTTTTCAGATTACATGTTGGCACAGTTTGTAGTTGGTCTTGTATGACTCGTACCGCCATCGGCCACGCCCACCTCTGTAAGAGTAGGCACTAGGTCAGGCCTCTCGTACAGTATTGTGGCGGAGTGTGTACTCCTCTTGCTTTAAGAGTAAAAGGTTTTTTACTGAGTACATGGCCTGCTGGTTGGTTTGGTCATGATGTCCACTAGCTGAGGCCACGTGTTGAAGTTGAAGGCCCTGCTAAGGCCCCCTTTCAAATTACATGTTGGCACAGTTCTGTGTGGTTACTATCACTGCCATCGGCCACGCCCTCCTCTGTAAGAGTAGGCCCTAGGTCAGGCCTCTCGTAGAGTACTGTGGCGGAGTTGTACTCCTCTTGTTTAAGAGTTAAGGTGATTTTACCAAGTGCTTGGCCTGCTGGCTGGTTTAGTCAAGAAGCTATCACTGGCTGATGCCATGTGCTTATGGAGTTGAAGGCCCCACCAGGGCCTCCTTTCAGTTTGCATATTGGCACAGTTTTTGTGTTGGTTTCTATGTGACTCATCATCATGGATGGGTCGTGATTGCCACTAGCTGACGCCACATGTGTACAAGTTGTAGGCCTTATAGGCCTCCTATGTATCATGCTGGAGTTCGGCTGTGTACTCCTCTCGCTTTGAGAGTAAAGGGTGCTTTTACTGAGTACGGTTTCTGAGTGGCTTGCCTCTCAGGGTGAGTTCTTGTGTTAAACCGCTCTTTTGTTCGGTTTTGATGCATTTACTTCCTTGAGCATGGTCTCCTTTAGCTCTAGTTGAGCTAAGTAGTTACCTTGGTTATAACTTGGTTCTATTTTGCTCCTAGAACTTTAGTGGCCACTAGCTGGTGCCGTGTGTGATGGGTAGGCTCTCTGGGCCTCCTTTGGAACATGCTGGCATGTGTTATGGTATATTTCTTTACTAGAGTAAAGGGAATAATATGCTTCTGGTTGGCCTGGGCCCTGGGTGACTTATTAACCTCCTTTGCAGTTCGGTTATTTGTCCCACCTGGAGCTTGATAACACTGCCACGAGCTGATGCCACGTGTCTAGCTGAGGTTATAGGCCCCGTGGGGCCTTCCTTAGCGCGTGATGGCGTACGCTGCACTCCTCTTGCTTTAAAGAGTAAAAAGGTTATTTTACCAAGTGCACTGCTCGTTGGATTGTGTTGGATGGACTGTTATGTGGGCACTCACAGTTACTAAGTCAAGTCAAGTCAAGTCAAGTCACCTTTATTTATATAGCGCTTTTTACAATGCAGATTGTGTCAAAGCAGCTTTACATTGATAACTGGCACATAATTTTGGCTGCACAGCAGCTCTTAAAGAATAGTGTCAATGCAGGCAGATCAGAAGCACTGTTGATTAAATGTCAAGAATACTGTTGAATATCAAATGTCAAGTCAAATGTCAAGTGTCCCCAACTAAGCAAGCCAAAGGCGACAGCGGCAAGGAACCCAAACTCCATCAGGTGACATCAGGTGGCAAACAGGTGGCAAACAAGTGGCAAATAGGTGTTAAAATGGAGAAAAAAAAACCTTGGGAGAAACCAGGCTTAGTCGGGGGGCCAGTTCTCCTCTGGCGAACAGTGCTTTGTTACGAATCAGGTTGCTATCATAAGTCTGATAGGATCGCACCAATCAAAGTGTTTATTTCAGTTCCATCCAGTTGAGGATCGTATTCATCACGCCGGTATGGACGGTTTGTTGAGGAACTGTGCTACTGGCTGTCGTGTCGATGAGGCCTTCACGATGGATGATCTAGTTGACTCGATCTCTGCTGATACTTCAGGGCTGCGTTGTGGTCATATCCAGTTGAGGATCGTATTCATCACGCCGGTATGGACGGTTTGTTGAGGAACTGTGCTACTGGCTGTCGTGTCGATGAGGCCTTCACGATGGATGATCTAGTTGACTCGATCTCTGCTGATACTTCAGGGCTGCGTTGTGGTCATGTCCAGTTGAGGATCGTATTCATCACGCCGGTATGGACGGTTTGTTGAGGAACTGTGCTACTGGCTGTCGTGTCGATGAGGCCTTCACAATGGATGATCTAGTCGACTCGATCTCTGCTGATACTTCAGGGCTGCGTTGTGGTCGTGTCATGGCTCCGGTCCTTGGTCTCAGCTGGATACGGCCCGGATCCGGTTGACTACGGTAAACCTCGGGATAAACAGAAAGACTAATATTAGCGTAGATGCCATTCTTTTTCTGATGTAACGAGTACATCTGGTGTTATAGAAAGTGTTCCCGGTTCCGGCTGACCTATTTTATGCAGCCTAATAATCCTTTAACGGATTTGAAAATATAAATTGATAATGTGTTATGTGTATGCCAGGTTAAAGAGATACGTTTTTAGTCTAGATTTAAACTGACAGAGTGTGTCTGCATCCCGAACAATGCTAGGAAGATTGTTCCAGAGTTTAGGTGCCAAATAGGAGAAGGATCTACCGCCTGCGGTTGATTTTGATATTCTAGGTATTATCAGCTGGCCTGAATTCTGAGATCGCAATAAACGTGAAGGACTATAATGCATTAAGAGCTCGCTTAGGTACTGGGGAGCTAAACCATTTAGTGCTTTGTAAGTAATTAGCAAGATTTTAAAATCTATACGATGTTTAACAGGAAGCCAATGCAGTGATGACAGAACTGGGCTAATATGGTCATACTTCCTAGTTCTAGTAAGAACTCTAGCTGCTGCATTTTGTACGAGCTGTAGTTTATTTATCAAGCGGGAGGAACAACCACCCAGTAGAGCGTTACAGTAATCTAGCCTTGAGGTCATGAACGCATGAACTAACTGTTCTGCATTTTTCATTGAGAGCATATGTCGTAGTTTAGATATATTTTTAAGATGGAAGAATGCGGTTTTACAGATGCTAGTAACATGGCCTTCAAATGAAAGATTGGTATCAAAGAGCACACCCAGGTTCCTAACTGACGACGAAGACTTAACAGAGCAGCCATCAAGTGTTAGACAGTATTCTAGGTTATTGCGTGAAGAAGTTTTCGGTCCAAAAATTAGAATCTCTGTTTTTTCTGAATTTAGTAGTAGGAAATTACTGGTCATCCAGTTTTTTATATCAGCTATACATTCTGTTAATTTAGCGAATTGGTAAGTTTCGTCAGGGCGCGAAGAGATATAGAGCTGAGTATCATCAGCGTAACAATGAAAACTAACGCCATGCTTCCTAATGATATCTCCCAAGGGTAGCATGTACAGAGTGAAAAGCAACGGTCCTAGTACTGAGCCTTGCGGTACTCCATATTTAACTTGTGATTGATATGACATCTCATCGTTTACTACTACAAACTGATAACGGTCAGATAAGTATGATTTGAACCATGCCAATGCAATTCCACTAATGCCAACATAGTTTTCGAGTCTATTTAGAAGAATATTGTGATCAATAGTGTCAAATGCAGCACTAAGATCCAGTAACACTAATAGAGAGATACAACCACGATCTGATGATAAGAGCAAATCATTAGTAACTCTAATGAGAGCAGTCTCAGTACTATGGTACGGTCTAAATCCTGACTGGAAATCCTCACAGATACTATTTCTTTCTAAAAAGGAACATAGTTGTGATGAAACTGCCTTTTCTAGTATTTTTGACAGAAAAGTGAGATTTGAAATCGGCCTGTAATTGACTAATTCTCTAGGATCAAGTTGTGGTTTTTTAATAAGAGGTTTAATAACAGCCAGCTTAAAAGTTTTTGGTACGTATCCTAGTGATAAAGATGAATTAACAATATTAAGAAGAGGATCTATGACCTCTGGAAGCATCTCTTTCAATAGCTTAGTCGGTATAGGGTCTAACATACATGTGGATGATTTTGATGATTTAACAAGTTTAGACAATTCTTCCTCTCCTAAAGCAGTAAATGAATTGAATTTTTCTTCAGGGACACTACAATGCACTGTCTGACACAATACTGTAGTAGACGGTTGCATGGTTATAATTTTTTCTCTAATATTATCAATCTTGCAAGTAAAGAAGTTCATAAAGTCATTACTGCTGTGCTCTTTGGAAACATCAGAAGTTGAAGCTTTATTTCTTGTTAATTTAGCCACTGTATCAAATAAATACCTAGGGTTGTGTTTATTTTCTTCTAAAAGTTTTGAAAAATAGGCAGATCTAGCAGTTTTTAAGGCCTTTCTGTACTCAATCATTCTCTCTCTCCACGAAATGCGAAATACTTCTAGTTTTGTTTTCTTCCAGCTGCGCTCCATTTTTCTAGCTGCTGTTTTTAGGGCCCGAGTGTGCTCATTGTACCATGGCGTTGGATTAATTTCCTTAATCTTTTTTAAACGCAAAGGAGCAACTGAGTCTAATGTGCTGGAAAAGACAGAGGCAATAGTTTCTGTTGCAACATCGAGGTCTTCTAAGCTGTCTGGTATGCTAAGGCGATGAAACTGATCAGGAAGATTATTTATAAAGCGATCTTTAGTGGTAGAAGTGATGGTTCTACCATATTTATGGCAGGGAGGCAGTTTAGCCGCTTTAACTAAATGTAGTATACACGAGACTAGATAATGATCCGAGATGTCGTCACTCTGCTGCAGAATTTCAACGGCATCAATATCGATTCCATGTGACAATATTAGATCTAAAGTATGATTACGACAATGAGTGGGTCCTGACACGTGTTGTCTAACACCAATAGAGTTTAGAATGTCTGTAAATGCCAATCCCAATGAGTCTTTTTTATTATCTACATGGATATTAAAATCACCAACAACAAGGACTTTATCTGCAGCTAGTACTAATTCTGATAGAAAATCGGCAATTTCTTTGATAAAGTCTGTATGGTGTCCTGGTGGCCTGTATACAGTAGCCAGCACAAACATGTGACTATGGTGGCTGGTGTCTCTATTTTCACGTTCCGTGTAATAGAATCGCCAATTACTAGGGCACTTTCAACAGGAATCTCAGTGGGTTCGTCACTGAGTGGGGAGAACCTGTTTGATGTTCTTATTGGAACGGAAGAGTGGTGTTTTCCGCGGCTAGGCCGCCTCACCGTTACCCAAGTGCCCTGCTGCGGAGGCTCTACAGCCGGAACCGAACAATGTACAGAGTTCACTAAGCTAGTCGCATCCAAAACAGTATCTGAAGCCCCTGCATTCTTACTATCCTCGATTAAAGTTTGGATGCCTGTCTCTAATTCTGAGATTCTCTCTGTCAGCCTGACTATTTCCCTACATTTATGACATGTAAATCCCTCGTCGCTGACAGAGAGAGCTATGCTAAACATGTGACAAACTGAACACGAGATAACACTGGGAGAGGATGACATGACTCACCGTGTTTGTAGACTGATCCGAGTTACCACAGCTGTTTGATGAACGCGTTCAAAAAGGAGCGCGCGAGACTGATGACAAGTTAACAAGCTAGCGAGATGCAAACGCGTTGTAACAGCGATTTAGATTCAAAGATTACAAGCTAGCGACGTCAGATTAATGTGGTAGGCAATAATAATAATATAAGCAACAATGAATTAAAGTAAGAGATTCAATAAAATTAAGAGAAAACAAAGCTATACGGAGACGCAAAACACCAGCAGCGAGGCAGAGGCAGACAGGAGCAATCGAGCAAGAGCAGAGGAAATCCACTCAGGAGTCCATGTGGTTGTTCTTGCTCCCAGCAAGCTAGATTTCAGGTGTGCGGCCTTGTAGGCCGCCCTTGGAATAAACACTTTGATTGTTGCGATCCTATCAGACTTATGATAGTAACCTGATTCGTAACAAAGCACTGTTCGCCAGAGGAGAACTGGCCCCCTGACTAAGCATGGTTTCTCCCAAGGTATTTGCCACTTGTTTGCCACCTGTTTGCCACCTGATGTCACCTGATGGAGTTTGGGTTCCTTGCCGCTGTCGCCTTTGGCTTGCTTAGTTGGGGACACTTGACATTTGACTTGACATTTGATATTCAACAGTATTCTTGACATTTAATCAACAGTGCTTCTGATCTGCCTGCATTGACACTATTCTTTAAGAGCTGCTGTGCAGCCAAAATTAAGTACCAGTTATCCATGTAAAGCTGCTTTGACACAATCTACATTGTAAAAAGCGCTATATAAATAAAGGTGAGTTGACTTGACTTGACTTGACTATGTGATTGAGTGTTTTGGTGTGTTATGTAGATCTTTATGCAGAAACATTTAGTCATGTTGTAGGCCCCTTCCCGGCCTCCATGATTATGTGCCTACAGTATGGTCTATCTGTTAGGTGAGCTTCGTACTTCCCCTTTGGGTTGTTTGCGTAATTGTGCTTGGCTCCCTAAGCTGATCATTGGTTGAAGACTTCTATGAAGTCTCCCGTTGAGATCAGCCCCAGGCTGGTTTGTGCTCCCCTGTATCAGGGTTCCCTAGCGCACAGCCTCCTCAGTGCATATAGTCAGGCACTGAGTAGATCCTAGGATGAGCGGATTGTACTCCCCTCAATACGAGGGTTTATAGCACTCAGATGAATTCTGCTTTTCAGGATGCCCATCTCTACGCGTGAGTTTGAGTTGCTTACTGCTCTTTCGCAGTCACTCTTACTTGCTCTCTTCTCTGAAGGATGCGTTGTTGAGATTCTTTATTCAGGCAGGGTTGGCCAGACTAAGTCTGTCCTTCGTCAGACTAGGTCGGCCTCCCTGGTGGCAATGAGAGTTGACTTCGTTCCCCTCTAGTGACTGGCCGGGGCTCCCTTTGGTTCCCTGGCCACATTCCCTTTAAGGAACCACCTTTCCTCGGAAAAGTTGGTTCCAGAAGCTCTGAGCAGCCTTGGTAGGCTTTCTGCGGGAAGCCTCTTTTAAGCTTAGCTTGGGCTGTTGGCCCTAGGGAATGCTGTCACTGACAGCCTTGCGTGACCCGAGGGTGAGTTGCTTCTGGCATTTCTCTTGAAACTGCTGGATGTTTGTCTAGACATATTAACATGCACTCTCCTTCAGCATGGCGGCGTGGGTATTTCGTTCCCCAATGTGTCATGAACACAGAGTTGAGTTCCCTTCGAAATGGAATGTCTCAGGTTACGTATGTAACCATAGTTCCCTGAGAACAGGGAACGAGACTCTGCGTTGCCATGCCATGCTTCGGGCTGCCTGTTGAACAGTCCCTCAAGACGATAGATACTGACTGCTTCTCCAGGCGCTCCTTTTATACTTCCGGGTCACGCCATATTACGTCATAGGCTGTCACCGGCCAATAGAGATTGGAGTTGTTGGATAGTTGGCTTTCAGACACCGGGTCACGTGTGACGTTCCCCAATGCGTCATGAACGCAGAGTCTCGTTCCCTGTTCTCAGGGAACTATGGTTACATACGTAACCTGAGATGTTTTCTGTTTCAGAACAGATGAATTCAGTTAGTTCAACTGACTCTGAGTAGGTTGACTCAGAGTTAAGCGCATGCACCACGACTATGAAAAGCCATCATCAATGGAGCTCCGATATTACGATTCACCATGGCAACAGCATGTGACAAAATGACATCTGCATACTTCTGAGTCAATGCAAGTTTAATTCTTATCATTGTTATAATATCAAAGGTGAAAACTGGCAGAACGGTAAGTTATTGAACTAATATTCATTTTCATGGTATCCCACGTGCAAAAAAGGAAGAAAAAATAATAATTTAAGTGCATTTTTTTGTATTATTTTGCAAATTATGTTCTATTTACCATGTAGGCTAAAAGTAGAAGTTCTTTGCAATAAGTGTAAATAGTAATTAGATGCTATTTATATTTTATACTGGCAGATACATACTATTTGCACCTCAGTATTGTTAATTAACAGGATGCAATTATAACAGAGTGTAAATTATTTTATCATTATTAAACACTCGTTAGGCCGTTTACTTCCACTTTTAGAACATTTTCTTCATTTTTATTGAAAATAAATGCCTTTCTGATGTGATGGGAAAAGGGAGAAGAGCGAGCTCAGCAGAAGGCGGATTCGAACCTAGTCAATTGCGTCAGAAGGTAATTCTCCGCGCCCAACACATTACTACATACACCACTGAAGCCGTAAAGTACATGCATTGTTTTTAACCTTGTGTGACATTGGTGGGCGGAGCTACTGTAAATTTACACTTAGTAATAGACACTCCGAATAATCTTGTTTTCCGTTTGCATTAAGATTATTTTTATTACCACACTGGCAGATATTGATAATTTTACTTAAGTAAAATGCACTTAATTTAGCTCCCCTAGGAAACACGACTAAATATCTTATATAATCTTCTTATAAAGAAAATCCATCTTGATTTAAGAATTTTTAGATATTTGTACTTGAAATAGGACCAAAAAAAAATAGTAAGAAAAGCATTTTTGCAGCGTGAACGAATGAATGAACTATTTAAACATCACTTGCACTTTAAAAAGGGGGAGGAGACTGAAAGAAACTCTGGGTTTACCGAAGAAAACCTGCTCCTGACCAGGTTAGGTTCACAGAGTAAGTTACCATGGTAACTGACTCTGAGTATAAGTTACCTCTCTTTCAGAAACGGGCTTGACTTACCCTGCTTTCTCGGGTTTGACATACCTCCCATTCTGAAACGGAAAACCCAGAGTTTCCCTCATTTCAGGGTTAACATACTCAGAGTTCTCACTTAACCTCCTTTCTGAAACGGGCCCCTGGGGCCCGTTTCAATAAGAAGGTTTACCCAACTCTGAATTAAAACTTGAACTCTGAGTTGACTTACTCTGAGATGGGAAACTCTGAGTTTTCTGTTTCAGAACAGCTGAATTGAGTTAGTTCAATTGACTCTGAGTAGGTTGACTCAGAGTTAAGCGCGTGCACCATGACAATGAAAAGCCATTATCAATGGAGCTCCGATATTACGATTCACCATGGCAACAGCACGTGACAAAAGGACATCCGCATACTTCTGAGTCAATGCAAGTTTAATTCTTATCACTGTTATAATATCAAAGGTGAAAACTGGTAGAATGGCAAGTTATTGAACTAATATTTATTTTCATGGTATCCCACATGCAAAAAAAGAAGAAGAAAAAAATACTGCAGGATGCAATAATAAGAGTGTAAATGAAGACTTCAAATGCAAAAGCCTCTAAGTGCCGTCTGAAATTTTCTTCTAAAATTAGCATTTTTATCAAGCTTGTATGTTTAGGTTCAGTAATCTCACTTTAATGGCAATTAATAGGTCCTTTTCATTGCCATAAAAGTGAAATAAATGAATATTTGTTTTTTGTTTAGTTTTTTTTGTCATTATATTCATGTGCATTACTCTAACAATATCTCTGAAAAAAATAAAACCCAGACTATATCATTAGAAAAGTATAAAAGTTACAGGTGTTTAAGATTGAGCACAGCAGTGTGTAAATGAATCAAACAGAAACCTTTATTCAAAAAACAACTTATTTCAAAACAGATTTAAAGTTACAACACTTCTTATTCGTTTCTCTTGCTTGGCTTCCTCCTCCTCTTTTTCCTCTTCTTCTTTTTCTTTCTTTCCACTGATGAATCTTAAAGGGGGGGTAAAATTTTATTTCATGCATTCTGACTTATTTACACTGTTAAAGAGTTGGATTATCATGCTAAACATTGCCAAAGTTTCAAAACACGTGTTGGACGTATGACGGAGTATTTCTATGCCAAAAATACTCTTCCAAATCGTCACGAACTTCGGGACTTTTTTTTCGAGTATCGGCCTAAGTGACGTAAATGGGGCGGAATTCCTTGTACGGGAACTTCTCCCAGAAGAGCGTGCGTGCACACGTTGACCAGAGAGAGAGCAAGAGCATGCCTATCAACGTGCGTTTGGCTTTACGGAAGTCGTCGGCAGCGCTGCACAAGTCACAGGACTTCACAAAATCAACAATGTCACCAAAGAAGTATGTTTTTGGTTGTGAGGGAAAGATAACCTTGCTTCCCAAAGAACCCAGCGTTAAGTGGAGCTGAGAGTTTTGTTTTCACGCATTACATTGATGTACTCTCGATTTGTCATTAAAATAACCTTAGAAACCGATAGTTGCAATCGTGTTTTTATTGGTTAAAATGAATGGAGAATACAGTTTTTTTTTGCTCGAGCCCTCAGGATCGGCGCTTATGGTTTCATAAACAAGGCCCAGTTCCACGCTGAATTTATTTGAAACTGAAAGATGGAGCGGTCACAGCGATAATGATCCTGGTTATGGGTCATACGTATAATGTAAACAATACGAACGTAGTGAATTTATAAATTAATTTTTCATCATTCACTATACAGTATATTCATTATAGTGATTCAAAAGTTATCCATGGATAATGCGATGGTGTATTGCGTGTTTAAATATATTTGTTTAGCTGACCATTGATAGCTTGCAGCCGATCTCTGCACAAAAGCTGAGTGCTTGTGAAAGCTCGTCACTTTATCTCCGCTCACAACGACACGCCTCCAGGCACTCGGCTGTTTTCGGAAAGACTCCGTACAGCGTATGTATCTTTTCTAAATATGATAAAACTAAAGACTTTATGGCGATATGAAGGATGCTATACTACTCTATAGGTACTTAAGATTAACATGAGATTGGCAGAAACTGTGTGTGATACCCCCCCTTTAAGAGGGAATCCCATGTCATTTGCTATTCTGTATTAAAAGAAAATACAGTACACCCGGAAATGTCCTCACCGTTTACTCATCTTTTACCCTCATGCCATCTGAGATGTATACGACTTTCCTTCTTAAGATGAACACAAACAAAGGTTTTTAGAAAAATAAATAATCTCTGGGAATGCTTTATGATGCAAGCACGTGTTCCTAAAAGTCAAAGCATCAAACAGCACATATAGCAATAACTACAGTAATCCATACGACCCCAATGGATGAATCAATGTCTTCTGAAGTGAAATGATTCATATTTATAAGAAAAATACCAACTATTTTAACATTTTAAACTTTCGACCAACTGTCACCTGCATGTGCATGAGAGGGTTGAGAGTTCATGCTTGACGTAACTTGAAGCATGACGTAAGCGTGCCGAGATGACGGATGCCATCGGTTTTTTTTGTAGTTTTTTTTTTATTAATGCTCACAACAAAATACACAGAACCTCCCGAACCTCACGCGAATCTCCTGCAAGAACGTCATGAAAGCTTCACGTTGCTCATTACAATATGCTTCATCGAACGCAAAGTCGACTCTCATGCAGGCGCTGGTGACAGTTGGTCGGAAGCGAAAAGATGAATAGCCTAAACCATGAGAAAATGTCTGGGTGTACTGTATTTTCTTTTAATACAGAATAGCAATGGGTTCCCTTTCGATACTCCACTTCGTACTGCGTATGGGGAAAAGTCTCCCTTTTTCCCCGTTACTGAAGCCTTTTTCAATAACGCAGTGCAACTGCACCGTCATTGGTTCACTCATAGACAAGTCGTTGAACCAATGACGGCGCGGCACGGCCGCGCAGCCTATAGGCGAAGAGCGCGCGAATCTTCCCGCCGAAATGGGCGGGGCAGGTGACTATATAAGCCGGCGATTCGCCATAGGACATCAGTTCTTTCTCCTTCAGCGACGACTACACGTCTTCGCTGATCTCCGCCTGAAGCCGGAAGAAGCTCGCCGCCTGGAAGAAGCTCTCGCCGCCGTCTGAAGAGGCTCCTGCAGCGGACCCAGCTGAACTCGCCGGTCGGAGCCAGCGCTGACGCCCTCGGAGACTGCCGCCCTCAGCGCCGTCTTCGAGTCGCCGCCTCCCGCTCCCCGCTCCCGGCTGCCTTCTCAGCGTGTCTCCTGCCGCCATCCGGCGCGCCTTCAGAGAGCTTCCCCGCGGTTTCATTGCCGCTCTACGAGCGCACACTTTTAAGCGGTCCTACCGCTCTAAAAGAGCTTCTCGCGGCCCTCGCCGCTCTAAAAGAGCCCCCCAATCGCCGTTATCACGGCGGCGGCGTTGCTGCAAATGCCGCGCCACTCTTGTGGCACGTGCAGAGCCCCTCTGCACGACGGTGACGGACACAGCGAGTGCGTCGCTTGCCTGGGCAGACCCCATGCCGAGGGCGCACTCGCTGGAGACTCATGCCCGCACTGCGAGTGCATGAGTCTCGGTTCTCTGCGCTCGCGGATCGCCTTCTTCACTGAGGGCGATCTCGCCGCTCGCGCCCTCCCGTCTCCTTCCTCCCGTGAACCGGCCAGGAAGAGACAGCGGGGCAGAGCGACTCGGCGCTCGGAGTTGCGTGAGCTCACGTCGGGCCAGACCCCGCGTGCCTCGCCCTCTCCACACAGAGAACAGTCTCCCGTCCTGTTCTCTCGACCTGACCAGCGTCCCTCTGCAGATGCGAGCGACCTCGTCTTGTTCGGTGCTACGGACGAAGAGCCGTTCGACGACTCCATGTCGCTCGCGGCTTCAGAAACGGAAGGATGGGTTGGCGAATCGGAGGATCCCGCCCCCCTGCCTCCGCTGGAGCCCATTGAACACGGCCAGGGTATGGATGCCGAGCTCTTCCGCATCCTATCCAGAGCTGTGGAGGAACTGGACCTCGAGTGGGCCCCGCCGGAAGAACCGTCTCGCAGCCGGTTGGACGAGTGGTTTTTACCTGGCCACCGCCAGGCCCCTCGCCAGCGCTCCGCGCCGTTCTTCCCAGAGGTACATCAGGAGCTTACCAAGTCGTGGCGCGCCCCCTACTCTGCACGCCTCCACACGACTCACCGTTCGGCCCTCACGGCGGTTGACGGCGCTGAACAGAAGGGCTACGAGCATCTGCCGCCTCTGGATGAGGCCGTAGCAGCTCACCTCTGTCCCCCCGCGGCTGTGGGGTGGAAGACAAAGAGAGCCCTGCCTTCTAAGCCCTGCAGGACTACCTCCACCTTGGCGGGAAGAGCCTACACCTCAGCTGGCCAAGCTGCTTCGGCGCTCCACACTATGGCTATCTTCCAGGTATTCCAGGCCAAACTCCTCCGCTCTCTGGACGAGTCCGGCGCTGACGAACCAGCCTTCAGGGATCTCCGCAGCGCCACTGATCTAGCCCTGCGGGCCACGAAGGCCACAGCCCAGGCCATCGGTCGCTCTATGGCCAGCCTGGTTGTGCTTGAGCGCCATCTCTGGCTCAATCTGACAGAGATAAAGGACCTGGATAAGACGGCTTTTCTGGACGCTCCAGTTTCTCCTTCCGGTCTCTTCGGGCCAGCGGTGGATGGGTTCACCGAGCGCTTCACTGCAGCACAAAAGTCCTCTCAGGCTATGAGACACTTTTTGCCAAAGCGCTCCAGCTCCGCTTCAGCTGTAAGCCGGCCCAGGCCTGCGCCGGCCCAGCAGAACAAGCCAGCCACATCCACAGCTCAGGCAGCGCCGCCCAAGGAGCACCGCCAGCGCTCGCGCCCTCCTAAGCGCCCTCCCTTCCCGAGACGCCAGGGTCCCCGGCCCAAGATTGTGCTGGACCCGACGACTCCGAAGACATCCTGATAATACAGGAAGGAAGAGGATTGGGGAATGTCTCGCTGCGGCCGGACCGCCCCAAAAGCTCTCTCGTGCAGTCTCCCCTCCGCCTCGTTTAATTCTGGGCGCGGGAGAAATGCTATGTGTTGCAACCGGGCCCACACATGTTGCGCCCACGCCAAACGCCGTTTTCATGGCGAACACTTTTTTACCTCCTCAAAAAGAGAGCAAAATTCCTCTTCCACCTCCGTCGATGTGCGGCCCCCCTCTTGGCGGCCTGCCATCCGACTTTATTCAACCCCTTGTCACTCGGGCAGAGGCCTGGCAGGCCATCCCCGGTGTGTCAAGTTGGGTCCTGGGGACCATAATACAAGGCTACTCACTCCAGTTTGCACGAAGGCCCCCTCGCTTCGGCGGGGTGCTTCAAACCTTGGTGAACGCGGACGACGCTCACGTCCTCCGGTCCGAGGTCGTGGCTTTACTGAACAAGGGGGCTATAGAAATAGTTTCCCCTCCAGAGAGAGAGTCAGGCCTTTACAGCCGTTACTTTCTGGTCCCCAAGAAGGATGGTGGTCTCAGACCCATCCTAGATCTCAGACTTTTGAATCGCTCCCTCATGAGACGGAAGTTCAAAATGCTGACGCTGAAACAGATCCTCGCACAGGTTTGTCACGAGGACTGGTTCTGCTCGCTGGATCTGAAAGACGCATACTTTCACATCCAGATAGCCCCCCGTCACAGACGATTCTTGAGATTCGCATTCGAGGGGGTGGCATACCAATATATGGTTCTGCCCTTCGGGCTATCTCTGGCTCCCCGCACTTTTACCAAGTGCATGAACGCGGCGCTTTCCCCTCTGAGACAGATGGGAATCCGAGTTCTGAATTATCTCGACGATTGGCTCATATTGGCCCATTCGCGAGCCGAGCTAGAACGCCACAGATCCGTGCTCCTCAGCCATCTGCAATGCCTGGGACTCAGGGTCAATTTTGCCAAGAGCTCACTGCTCCCCAGCCAGCGAATTCCGTTTCTGGGGGCAGTTTTCGACTCAGTCCGCATGACGGCAGTAGTCTCGCCAGAGCGCGCTCTGACAATCCAACAGCTCACGGCTTCCGTCAAGAACAAAGCTTATCTTCCTCTGAAGTTTTTCCAGAGGATGTTAGGCCTGATGGCTTCCGCCTCCCCAGTTCTACGGCTCGGCCTTCTTCGAATGCGGCCTCTACAGTTCTGGCTGAAATTCCGGGTCCCTCCACACGCCTGGCGGCATGGCCGCTTGCGTCTCAAGGTCAATCAGGCCTGTCTTTTAGCCCTGAAACCTTGGATGAACCCTACTTGGTTCAGTCTGGGAGTACCCCTACAGGCGGTGTCACGAAGGACGGTGCTCTCCACGGACGCATCCAACTCGGGTTGGGGTGCTCTATGCGAGGGCAGACCGGCTTTCGGCTCGTGGTCCCACGAGGAGAGCCATCTCCATATCAACTGCCTCGAGATGCTGGCAGTGGTAAAAGCCCTACAGTCGTTTCAGACTCACTTGACGGCACGCCACGTCCTCGTCCAATCGGACAGCATGACTGTGGTGTCATACATAAATCACCAGGGCGGTCTTTCGTCCAGCCGCTTATGCGCTCTGGTGAAACGCCTTCTGGAATGGGCACAGCCAAGGCTTCGGTCGCTCAGGGCGACTCACATACCTGGCAAGACCAATCTGGGAGCAGATATGCTGTCACGAAGCAATGTCCCCTCAGACGAGTGGATGCTTCATCCCCAGACGGTTCTCAAAATTTGGGAGCTCTTCGGGAAGGCAGAGGTAGACCTCTTCGCCTCAGAAGGCAACTCTCACTGCCCAACATTTTTCTCAAAGGAAGTCGATGCGCTGGCCCACACCTGGCCCAGCTCACTCCTTTATGCGTTTCCCCCGGTCGTACTGATCCCACAGGTCATCAGACGAGTCAGGGAAGACGGACACAGAGTCCTTCTGGTAGCCCCGCTCTGGAGGAGCCAGGTTTGGTCCTCAGAGCTGTTCATACTCTCCACGAGAGTTCCGTGGCCCATCCCCCTGAGACGGGATCTCCTCTCTCAGGCGAACAGGACGATCTGGCACCCACAGCCAGAGCTGTGGGCCCTACACCTCTGGTCTCTCGATGGGAGCCGACTAACCTCCCCAGAGACGTGCTAAATACCATATCTCAGGCAAGAGCTCCGTCCACAAGACGCCTCTATGCCCAGAAATGGTCGGTCTTTGTTGAATGGTGTTCCACACGCAACATAGACCCCACGGAGTGTGACGTATCCCCGATACTGTCCTTCCTTCAAGAGCGTTTGGATTCGGGGCGCGCCCCTTCAACGCTTAAAGTGTACGTAGCAGCCATCGCGGCATTTCATGCTCCTATCGCTGGCCAGTCAGTGGGTAGAAACAACCTTGTGGTGCGTTTCTTGAAGGGTTCTAGGCGATTGAATCCACCTCGTCCCCTCACTGTTCCCACTTGGGACCTTTCCTTGGTCCTCAGAGCTCTAAAAGGTAGCCCCTTTGAGCCACTGCGTTCAGCTGACCTCAGGCCCCTGACGCTAAAGACCGCTCTGCTACTTGCTTTAGCATCGGTCAAGCGTGTTGGCGACTTGCAGGCTCTTTCCGTAAGCCCTGCATGCCTCGACTTTGGGCCCAACGACTCTAAGGTCGTACTAAAACCGAAGCATGGCTACGTCCCTAAAGTGCTCTCGACTCCGTTCAGAGCACAGGTCATTTCGCTCTCTGCTCTTCCTCCCTCTGCGGACGAACGAGAGCTGGAGTCACTCTGCCCTGTAAGGGCCTTGAGGATTTATGTGGAGCGATCGCGGCCTTTTAGGCAGTCGGATCAGCTCTTTGTTTGCTTTGGTGGCCGCACCAAAGGGTCTTCGGTCTCAAAGCAACGCCTCTCGCATTGGATAGTCGATGCTATCAATCTCTGCTACTCCTCCTTGGGCGTCGAGTGCCCCCTAGGAGTCAGGGCCCATTCCACTAGAGGAAGGGCTTCCTCCTGGGCCTGGTCCAATGGAGTTTCCCTCAAAGACATCTGTGAGGCGGCCGGCTGGTCCTCGCCGTCCACTTTTGTGAGGTTCTATCATTTGGACGTTCCGACCTTGCAAGCTCGGGTCCTTTCGGTGTAACCAGGCGGCCTCTTCGAGCCCCGCCTCACACCATTTCAGGAGTTATCTCCTTGTAGTGCAACAAGGGTTCTGGCGGCTTTGGCCTTCCTTCTTGTTTCTTGGTCCCCTCTCGGTGTCCAGAACAAGTTATGTCGTTCCCTGCCGTGGCACGGCGCGGTTGAATTCGTTCCCCATACGCAGTACGAAGTGGAGTATCGAAAGGGAACGTACTCGGTTACTGACGTAACCTCGGTTCCCTGAGATACGGAACGAGTACTGCGTTCTTGCCGTGCCACAGGGCTGCGGCTTCAGTGTCGTCGCTTCAGTCGTATGACCTGATGTCCTATGGCGAATCGCCGGCTTATATAGTCACCTGCCCCGCCCATTTCGGCGGGAAGATTCGCGCGCTCTTCGCCTATAGGCTGCGCGGCCGTGCCGCGCCGTCATTGGATCAACGACTTGTCTATGAGTGAACCAATGACGGTGCAGTTGCACTGCGTTATTGAAAAAGGCTTCAGTAACGGGGAAAAAGGGAGACTTTTCCCCATACGCAGTACTCGTTCCGTATCTCAGGGAACCGAGGTTACGTCAGTAACCGAGTACGATTCCTTCTTAAGATTCATCAGTTGAGAAAGAAGAGGAGGAGGAAGCCAACCAAGAGAAACAACAACAACAACAACAAAAAAGGGACAAAACGTGTTACTTTCTGTCAGGACTTTAGAATTTGAAATGAAAAGTTGATTTTAAAAATGAATAAATGAATAATAATTGTTGTAGACCTGTTTTTAATTAAGTTGTTTTTCAAATAAAGGTTTCCAAGTGATATCAGATTGTTTGTGTTTTTTTTTTATTATTATTACTTACCCTGTGACTACATGAAACAAGAGTGTAACAAGCACCACTTTAATTTACAACCTGCGATGTCATACTTACCCTGTAACTACATGAAACAAAAGTATATTTCCCCATGTATTAAAAAAGATTGCAATAGTTCTTTCTACTTGCCTTGAAACAGCTTAATCAGTGCACTTTCTCGCTAAATTGCGTAATAAGTACCCCTTAGTTCTAAAATACTTACAGTATAAATAACTTATTTTCCTGGTTGTTACCCCTATATTCCCCAAACTTTACATATTGTTCCCCTATACTTACACGTACTTACAAGAATTATGAAATATCAATAATATTAAAAATTTTGATATCATAAAAACCTTATTTAAAGTCCCCCTGTTGAAAATCAAGTTTTTAATGTTGTTTATATGTCTATGTTGTGTTTTTAATATGCTTTATGGCAAACCATGTGCAAATTCATAAGTCAACACCATTGCTAAGTATTCAAAAACACGGTTTGAAATCGCTGGTGTTTCTGACATCACAAACTACCTTGTAACCAATCCTTTTTTTCCCTCTTGTAATCAATTATGTCAGCATTAATAGCTGTTTGATAGCATAATCAAGCAAAAGGCTAATCATATTATTTACCGTTATGTGTCAGACGCTGTAAAAAGCAATACCATTGTACTGCGCTTACCTAGGTAGGTAAAACGCTTTAGTAAGTTGACCGAGTGGATCTCTGAACTAGTGTGAGTGAGTAGAGGTGGTACTAAGTTGCATATTCATAGATCTGCATATACTTAATGAGGCAAGGGTGTAAGGTTACATTTAAGTTATTAAGGCATGAATATTTTTTATTTGTTTTTCACAAAACAAAATGTTTAAATATGTCATTTTGGTGATCAAAGATGAGTTTTAAGAGATAAAATTATTTACTACAGGGGGACTTTAAAGCAAAAATAACTATCATTATATATATATATATAGAGAGAGAGAGATATATATTAAAAAGTAATCAAAAAGAAATCAAAAGTAGTCAGATTATATTAGGAGAGTTTTATAACACCTTTTGTTTGAGAACAGGTAACTCAGTGGTTGTTTGTGCTAGATCTCTCAAAATTTGATACATGGTAGTCACATTTGTCTACTACAAAAATAACTAACTTGGACGTTTACTACATAATCATAGATTATGTGAGCTAATATCAAACACAAATAGTTCCGTTGTTACAACCCCCACTATGGGTGTCATGATCACCATCTGTTCCTGTCAGTTCCCAGACTTCATTTCCCACAATCCTCCCCGCCAGTCACATGTTCACACTAATCACTAATCACCACACCCAGCTGCAGCTCATTACCAGGACTATAAAGGACTTTCACACACACCACCTCACTGCGAAGTCTTGCTAACACCTGTTACAATTCTGAGCGGTCCCCTGTGTTTATTGTTTATTGACCCGTTGCTGCCTGTCGCTCTCAAGTTCGTCCGTTGCCACGCTCTCAAGTTCGTCCGTTGCCACGCTCTCAAGTTCGTCCGTTGCCACGCTCTCAAGTTCGTCCGCTGCCACGCTCTCAAGTTCGTCCGCTGCCACGCTCTCAAGGTCGTCCGTTGCAACGCTCTCAAGCTCGCCGGTTGCTACGGACTCATGTTCGCCGGTTGCAACGCACTCAAGTTCGCCGGTTGCTACGGACTCATGTTCCCCGATTGCAACGCAGTCAAGTTCACCGGTTGCAACGCACTCAAGCGCCCTGGACGCGATGGTCAAAATGGCTGCTTTGTCAGTGCCCACGGGCAAGATGGCCGCCCCTGCGGGGCCTAAGGATGTAGGGGGCGTTCCAGCCATTGAGTCCGCTCCAGAACTCGCTCCAACCGGTGAACCATCGCATCACCCTCGGAAAAGGAGGAGGAGGAGGAGGAAGGCTTCTTCCTTCTTTCAAGGCTCAGACGCCCTTCAAGAGGCCGCTGTGGGCCTGGAGACCACTCCAGAGGTCTCTCCTACTCTGCCCAGGCTCCTTGCCCTGCCGGCGCCACCTGAGCTCCTCGCCCTGCCGGCGCCGCCCAAACGCCTTGCTCTGCCGGCGCCATCCAAGCTCCTTGCCCATCAACCCGCTACGTCCTCCGTTGATTTCCACAATAACTTTTTTGGGGGGGGCAGTATACCTAGGGGTGGAGAGCTTGTGGGTGGGGACCCTGCCCGGCCACTGCCGTCATCGGCCTCTGAACTGTCACGTCGCCCATGGACTATAACCCACTATTGCCATTAATGGACTTTTACCCACCGTGGTCATCTTCGGACTCTGTCCCGCCATGGCCGGCAATAGTACCTGACCTGCCGTGGCTGCCCAAGCCACCTGACCTGCCGTGGATTCCTGGCACCTCTGATCGGTCCTTGCTATCCGTGTCACCTGACCCGCCATGGCTGCCCGTGGCACCTGACCCGCCATGGTGGCTGAGTTCCTGGAACCTGCATTGGGGGACCCTGTTCCTGTCTGCATACCAGTCTCCAATGCACTTAATTTCCCACAATCCTCACCGCCAGTCACATGTTCACACTAATCACTAATCACCACACCCAGCTGCAGCTCATTACCAGGACTATAAAGGACTTTCACACACACCACCTCACCGTGAAGTCTTTCTAACATCTGTTACAATTCTGAGCGTTCCCCTGTGTTTATTGTCTGCCTGTTTGTTGTTACCGTTCCTGCCTGTTCCCTGTTTATTGACCCGTTGCTGCCTGTCCTGACCCTTGCTTTGTATAACGACCTGTGAGTGATATCTGCCAGTCCTGACCTCTGCCTGTACCTGGATTACGATTCTGTCTACCCTCTGCTGTACCTGTTTGCTCCTGTTTGACCCTGCTTGTACGACCACGCTTAGCCTTTAATAAAATGCTGCATTTGGATCCCCTGCCTGAGTCTCCCATCGTTACAATGGGTTGAGCTGTAACACTAGCTGGGGATAGATGTACCAATGAGAGTTAATTTGCTGAAATTATGCAAGAATGTTATTGAAGGACAAATACTAATCAGTTTTGAGTAAAGTGAACAATTTAAAGTGTCAACAAACATTGTATTGTATTACTTTTATTACTTTAAATTTAGCACAAAACAATTGTGATTGTGTGTGTTTGTGGGCCTGTTTACACCTGGCACTTCATACGTTTTCTCTGATTGGATAGATATCTGATTTATAAAAACAAATCCATTCACACTTGGCCACATAAATGTATCTCCGCAAAACGGACATAAATCCGATCTTCAATTCCCGAAAGCAAATATGAGCTGCATTAATTGATCATCAGCTCATATTCAAAATCAAAGACCGCAAGCGGAGAGAGTGCGGTATCAGCACTGGTAAGATAATTTAGTACAATTACTTTTAATGAAGATAATTGTGTGTTGAGCATTTGCAACTTACTTTCAGTTTCATATGCGGCAGATTGCTGAAGAGATACTCAGCTGCGGCAATGCGTGATGGTGTCAAATCTGGCTATAACATGTTATTTAGCCTATAACACGCTCTCACAAATTAATTTTTTTAGCATTTTTGGGAGGAGTAAAATTTACATATGTGATTTCAACAACCAGAGGCATTTAGACTTATTCAGTTTTGACTGGAATGCAATAACATGGAATAACATTTTTGTAATTTCTGTGACAACTTATTTACATTATGTGATGTTTTTGGTAATGTTGAGTACATTTAGGGACTTTTTATTTAGAAAACAAAAAGGTTATATCTACAAAGTCCAATGGAATGCAAAAACTTTGAAGCTCAATATCTCAGAACTGCTCAGAATGCAGATAGAACCTTATAATTCCAAGGGGACGAAATGCCAAGATGCACATACATTTTAAAAATGTGCACAAAAATTTGTGCTCAATTGAGGCAGATAATGTTTTATTCAATAAGAAGACGTGCATATACTACAACAGAAACACGTTTACTACATAAATGCCTCAATGCACAACAAAAAACTTGTGACTTTGCCTTAAAATACAACAGCGAATGTGATTGATAACTTGATTTATTGGAATCATCATAAGGGGTTGGTTGTAACATTTTAAATGAACTGTTACAGCTATCCCCACCTCAAACAGCCATAACATATACACTAGGTAATTGTTATGGCATGTGGATTTGAAGTTAGCATGAATGCAAAGCATCAAATTAAACTAGAGAAACAGCTACTTTGGATCATGTAAGTCAAATAACTGTAATGCAATGATTGCTAGGCAAAAAATAATCTTAACAAAAATGGTCATAAAAGCCACTTGTCCTGTGAGCTCAAAAAGGTGATGGGAGTGCATGATATTGATGACATCACCATAGCTCTTGTTAAACTGACAGTGTTACAACTGACCCCATGTTACAATGGTCTCCCCTTACCTTAAATGTGTAATGTAATGGATTACATTACTAACTACAAATTGTGTCATGTAATTTGGAATCAGTAACCGACTACAGTTTGTAAGTAATCTACCCAGCACTGTACAGGTCCTTCTCAAAAAATTAGCATATTGTGATAAAGTTCATTATTTTCCATAATGTAATGATAAAAATTAAACTTTCATATATTTTAGATTCATTGCACACCAACTGAAATATTTCAGGTCTTTTATTGTTTTAATACTGATGATTTTGGCATACAGCTCATGAAAACCCAAAATTCCTATCTCAAAAAATTAGCATATTTCATCCGACCAATAAAAGAAAAGTGTTTTTAATACAAAAAAAGTCAACCTTCAAATAATTATGTTCAGTTATGCACTCAATACTTGGTCGGGAATCCTTTTGCAGAAATGACTGCTTCAATGCGGCGTGGCATGGAGGCAATCAGCCTGTGGCACTGCTGAGGTGTTATGGAGGCCCAGGATGCTTCGATAGCGGCCTTAAGCTCATCCAGAGTGTTGGGTCTTGCGTCTCTCAACTTTCTCTTCACAATATCCCACAGATTCTCTATGGGGTTCAGGTCAGGAGAGTTGGCAGGCCAATTGAGCACAGTAATACCATGGTCAGTAAACCATTTACCAGTGGTTTTGGCACTGTGAGCAGGTGCCAGGTCGTGCTGAAAAACGAAATCTTCATCTCCATAAAGCTTTTCAGCAGATGGAAGCATGAAGTGCTCCAAAATCTCCTGATAGCTAGCTGCATTGACCCTGCCCTTGATAAAACACAGTGGACCAACACCAGCAGCTGACATGGCACCCCAGACCATCACTGACTGTGGGAACTTGACACTGGACTTCAGGCATTTTGGCATTTCCTTCTCCCCAGTCTTCCTCCAGACTCTGGCACCTTGATTTCCGAATGACTTTGGACCACTGAGCAACAGTCCAGTGCTGCTTCTCTGTAGCCCAGGTCAGGCGCTTCTGCCGCTGTTTCTGGTTCAAAAGTGGCTTGACCTGGGGAATGCGGCACCTGTAGCCCATTTCCTGCACACGCCTGTGCACGGTGGCTCTGGATGTTTCTACTCCAGACTCAGTCCACTGCTTCCGCAGGTCCCCCAAGGTCTGGAATCGGTCCTTCTCCACAATCTTCCTCAGGGTCCGGTCACCTCTTCTCGTTGTGCAGCGTTTTTTGCCACACTTTTTCCTTCCCACAGACTTCCCACTGAGGTGCCTTGATACAGCACTCTGGGAACAGCCTATTCGTTCAGAAATTTCTTTCTGTGTCTTACCCTCTCGCTTGAGGGTGTCAATGATGGCCTTCTGGACAGCAGTCAGGTCGGCAGTCTTACCCATGATTGCGGTTTTGAGTAATGAACCAGGCTGGGAGTTTTTAAAAGCCTCAGGAATCTTTTGCAGGTGTTTAGAGTTAATTAGTTGATTCAGATGATTAGGTTAATAGCTCGTTTAGAGAACCTTTTCATGATATGCTAATTTTTTGAGATAGGAATTTTGGGTTTTCATGAGCTGTATGCCAAAATCATCAGTATTAAAACAATAAAAGACCTGAAATATTTCAGTTGGTGTGCAATGAATCTAAAATATATGAAAGTTTAATTTTTATCATTACATTATGGAAAATAATGAACTTTATCACAATATGCTAATTTTTTGAGAAGGACCTGTATATTATAGCCTATCAAATATAGTATGTAAGCACGGATTAGGAGAGAAAACAGATGCAAAGTGCCGACAACTGTCTCAGGGCATCATCTAGCGACATTTAGCGACTTTTCGAGCAGGCTTTAGCTACTTTTCATTTACAGTTTTTCTCAATTGCTTACACACAATTCATGAAACAATTCACCATTTTCTCACAACTATAAACACAATCTCGTAACTACACACCAACTTGTACAAACATCAAACTTCCACGTCAAAATCAAATATTTCAGTCAAAAACTTATTCACTTCTGTCAAAATCAAAATTTGGCCTCAGATGACACACAAAACCTGCAAATACACAGACTACTTTCCTGCCCAGTGAACACTAGTGAGATAAATTCATAACACTGTAACAAAAATACCTCTTATTGCGATTCAAGAATAATTTGGCAGCTCAGTGTCTATTACAGTACACAACATAAATGGAAGACTGCAGTTAGAGTAAAATGCAACAATGAGCTTTAGGAAAAATTATTTGCATTTCACTACTGCAAAGTGATTTTACAGGAGATGAAAGTAGATGAAGCAGTTGATCTTGCAAGAAGAAGAAAAGTTAAAAACCAAAGAACTAAATATGAAATGTGTATGCAACACAGTAATTACAGTAATACATAAATAAAGACATAAATTCTCTACACCTTCAGCCAAATTACATTACAGTATACAATACTATAGAAGTTTCTTGGTCTTCTGACAAAAGACTTTCTCTACCTTCCTTAGGCAGTCATATCTCTGTTCTGCAAAAATACAGCTCATGAAAAATAAAAAAAAGGGCTACAAATAAATCTGACAATTACAAATTTGAAGGTGTACATGTGCTACAGTTTACTGGACACAGAATAGTGAAATTTCTCTCATATAAAGTACTGTTACTGTGTACTGTAATTATACTGTATGTGTAAGTAGTATAAAACCCTGTCGATGATTCTAGGATGCAATTTCTAAAGCACAATCACCTGTGCTCCTGTTTACATTATCCCGATATCCCGAGATTCTGACTGGTGTGTCATCATTTTTTCTACTGAATGTTTACTAGTTGATAAATGTGTGCTATTTGAGTTTAGTGACACTTTAGTTAATTATACTATGTGTTTGTGTTAGTAAATCGTAAATCGTACGCACGATTTAATTTTTTTCTTGCATGTCATGTGCGGAGTGCGGGGCTCAACACTGCCTTGGTGTGAATATCCTGTTGCAGGAGTCAATAGATTTAGTTAAATATAAATTATATTTAACAGTATGTCTATGGTAAAGGATTATAATGACGTTCATTCACAAGTCATTATATTATACTAGGCTTCAGGCTACGTTTCACGCATTTGTTCATGCACCTTCAAATATGTATTGTAATTAATTAAGTCACTTAAAACACATCTTCTACGTGAATATTTACAAAATGTAACAAAACATGAAAAATACCAATTACTGGGAACCAATGCAAACATTCCTATTACAAAAGTAAGTCAAATCATTTTAGTGGGACGCTCATTGTAACTCGCTTCACCTCTCACACGTGTTACGAGGAAACTACATACAGACCTTAGGAAGTTGTGCCAAGGAAGCACCTCCAGAAGACGCGCACTCCATCCGGTCATAACTTTCCGCGAAACTGCGGTGGCCTCTCAGCATTCTACTTGGGGTCGCCTGTTCACAGTCAAATGGAATTGTGATCCATTATTTTCTAAAAGTAGCAGCGCACGAGAGATAGAAAGCTCCGCATCCCACGTGCCCACTGTGGACACCACATGAGAGACAGTCTGTCTTACTTAAGCCTCAGAGTCTCCGAGTCTCTGCATCTCTGAGTCTAGCTTGTTTTGCACCTTCCCACTGTCGAGAGAGGAAGTATAAAGAGAGAGAAAAAGAAAAAAGAAAAAAAAAACGGAGAGAAATAGTTCCTCTGGCTCAAGTTCTCATAATTATTTATTTAAAAATAATATATTAAGACAACTCTGACTTCCTTACCAATTTATTTTAATTCCCTCACACTTTATTCTTGATTTCTACAAAATAATCAGTTCACACAGAGTCCATGCCCTGATAGCACACGTACATCTCCGAGACGTCTATTTGATGTGTGTGTTTATGTCTGGAAGACGTATTTTTTAGAGTGTTTGCTCATCTGCAATACGTCTATAGGACGTTTCCTGTCAGATATCAAATAGACGTTTAGAAGATGTCTTTAAGATGTTTATGATTTAGAATGTATGTAAAACTGATATCTTAAAGACGTCTATCAGATGTTTGTAAAGAGCAGATGCTTTCCAGATGAAGTGATCTTTAATAGATGTCTTGCAGACGTACGTGTGCTATCTGGGTGGTCTTCTTTAGTATTCACTAGGTTTCTCACAATGACAGCAAAGGACACTATAGCCCTTTCACAGGGGGACGTTAGAGAAATTTCTGTTTCACAGACGTACTTTGAGATTTTAATCCCGTCCGAATCTGCCATGTCTGTCTTTTTCTCACACGACCTCTGTAAAAATTCCAGAGCAAATTACCAACTGTTTTTCGTCAAACTCGGCGGTCCTTAGAGAAATCTAATCCCGTCCGAATGCAAATGTCTGTGATTTCCGAAAAAAAAATTTCCAAAACGCTTTTTCTTGTGTGTTTTGGTCAACGTGAACTACCGTACAATCTCTCGCTATCGCGCCGGTATTCAAGTTTCTGCTTTTGGCGTACCGATAATGGATGTAGATGTGTTTGGTACACTGCGAAGAAATAAAAAAAATAAATCAACAAGAAGAGCCAAATCACGTAAACTGTTAAGACTGGCTACTGTAATATCAGTTTCAGGTAAGAGTACTTTCAATTTTGCACTTAATTACATAACGTGTAAATTATATAAGTTAAAACTTTTTATTCCAGTGGGTTTATTATAAGAACCCAGTTCTATTAAATCATGATGATAAATGAACACGTGATCTTCTGAAATGCCCACATGTAAAACACAGACACTCCTACCTCGGTAATAAACACGGAGATGTTAGTCCCGTCCGAATCCGTACATAAAATCAAAGAGTTCGGTAAAGTTGGTTTTATATTCGCACATTCGGACATCCGTATTCAATAGCCTTGTTAATCACACTACATTGGACATTCAGTGGACATTCACAAGTAAATATGCCATTAAAACAATACTTGCCTATTTTGATCGACTGTGAAAAATGTTGTAAGTTGACAATCGTTGGTTGTCAATATCATGTCGCTGCTTAAAATTCGCAAACATTAATTTATTGCACATTTATTGGAAAGTCTTAATTTATCAGAAGTCCGAATGTGCGAATATAAAACCAACTTTACCGAAGTAAATCAAAGACGTAGGTTGATAAGAATTGTTACTCAAACGTCGTTTGGAAAACTAGTCCCGTCCGAATAGGGCTTATGCCACAATGTGCGTGTTTTCTACGCTACTATTTTCAAGTAGCTATATTTAGAATAAATCACCATGGAGAGGGACATACCCAGCAAGCAATAGCCGTCATTTCACCGTCTCGGTTAACTATAGACCCGATATAGTCCAGCTATGTGTAACCCACTTTTAGCCAAAATAATCTTTCCTTTGGTTACATGTCGTTTTTGCCTAAATAACTTGCGAGTTGTATGATATTGCATCATGTAAGTGAATTCAACAGTGATTACAAGGTGTTTGGTTTCACATCTTTGACATGTTATATTGCGAAGGCTGTGCGTAGCCACGATTTAGCTCATAGTCAGACCGGCTATTTGTAGCCCATCTATAGTCAATCCTGATTTATTGTATTTTTGGACAGGAAGTGCTTGAGATGGTTGATATCTCATCATGTTCGCAATATCAATGAATTCTACAAGATTTAAGTGGCATTTCATGACATGGTCTATATGTAGTCACGATTTAGCTCTGAATTGGATGGCTATGTGTAGTCTCCTTTTAGTCACCCGGCGAAATCGAGGCAATTTATAGTCTAGTTTTTACGGCTTGGCTATAGCCCTGATTCAGACCAGCAATGAGTGTAACCAAAATAGTGTTAAGTAATTTTCGACCACAAAGCTTGTGGGATTCATGATATACTTGCATTTATATGTATAATATACCACACACATATATGACTGTATTTAATTTTAAGTTAAATAAAAATTTACAATTCTCAACCACTAGATGGCAACTGTGGCTCTAATGAGACATGACCACTGGCAACGCGAGACTTGAACGTTAACTCTCGATCACTGTTGCCAGATCTCGCGATAAACATTTCCGCATTTTACAACTGTTGGAGACGGAGAAGAGCAAGCAACAGCAAATGTTAAAGCAAATTCTTACCTGCTTTTGGTCTTGTAAGTATCTGTGTTTTTCATTTTGACATGTTCATTATTTATGTACATCATGTCTTCATGTGTAGGAACCGTGACATTTTAGTGGGTAACAGTGCAGACTTTGTACGGTGCAGTGCCATGTTGTGGTTAGATTAACATGCTACATGCACATGTACTGTAGTGTTTCCTTGTGCCCTGAAACTCTCTAATTATCTAAATACAAGGGGGTAAACATGAAACCTGTGCACCCTACTATTATTTGTTACGGAAGCCTTGTATATCTCTTAATCTTTTGATCATTATGATATGAAAATATGAGTTTTTGATTTGGCAAGGCAAGTTTATTTTGTATAGTACATTTCAACAACAATGTTCAAGGTAATTCAAAGTGCTTTACATAAAACATGGAATTTATGGAACTGGAAATTAATCAGGTTGTTTTATAAACCAAAAAATATTATCATTTTTTATTTTTTTTTGTCAATGTTTTTTATTTTTATTATGTTACACGTTGTAATTTTCTTTTGATGTTTATTTGTATTGTATTTGTAAAATTTAATTTATTATTTTTTATCATTGTGTATTACCTTGAGTTCTTTTTCTAAATAAAACCTTTTATATTTAATTTGTTTGGACGGATTGTCATTTATGAGAACCTGTAATATTTAGGTGAAAATAATCCTTTAGCCATTATTTTGTTGTCTATTGCATGTATAGATGTAATCATTCATTAGCTGTGTAATTGATGACTAGTCTATTTTTGTGTTATGGTTAGACGTCTATTAGATTTTCACTGACAGCCCCAATTTTGCCTTATTTTAGCCTAGACCCGTATTAACCGTCTATTAGACATAAATATGTAGTTGTCTAATAGTCGTCTAATTGATGACTAGTCTACTCTTAGGTGATGGTTAGACATCTATTAGATTTTCACTGACAGCCCAAATTCAGCCTTATTTTAGCCTAGATCCATATTCACCGTCTATTAGACATATATATGTAGTCGTCTAATAATCGTCTAATTGATGACTAGTCTATTTTTGGGTTATGGTTAGACGTCTATTAGATTTTCACTGACAGCCCCAATTTTGCCTTATTTTAGCCTAGACCCGTATTAACCGTCTATTAGACATATATATGTAGTCGTCTAATAATCGTCTAATTGATGACTAGTCTATTTTTGGGTTATGGTTAGACGTCTATTAGATTTTCACTGACAGCCCAAATTTTGGCTTGTTTTAGCCTAGACGGCCGGGCTATGTTTGGACGGCTATTAGACGTCTAATAGACATAAAATTGCTTGCTGGGTAGTTTCACTAATAATGTGTTTATTTTGCACAAATCAATAAATCGTTTTAATTCTTTTGGTGTTATTGGTATACTTCTTTCATGTGTAGTGGACAATTTTAAGATTTTGATCCATTTTTGCTGCCATGTCTTTTACTCTAATGGAAAGAAAACTTAATCCTAACCCTACACATTTAGATGGTGTTTGTTTTAAGCCTACTACCATCCGTCTGTTTGCATCTGTAGATTTCTTCTAAATTAACCAAAACAAGCTAATCTGCATATTTAAACACATCAAGAGTTTTTTCCCCTGAAATGTTATAAATACATTATATAGGCTATTATAACAAATGCCTGCAGAGGGCGCCAAAAGCCTACTGATTTTTGTTGTTACACAGCACAGAACGATCAAATCCACAATCAAAGCCAACCACCATAATTAAAAATATATTATTAGTTAAATAATAATATTCTGACACTTTTTTTCTTTTTTTTTTTGATAGAAATGCTACAGCCACTTTTATTGATGTATTCTCCTGCGTAAGCATAGATTTAAGAATAGCATTATGTAATGCTGTATTATGATTACATAATAAAAGACAGCCCTACAAATATCTTTAACATGGTTCAAAACGCAATGCATAGAACATTAAAATAATTGAAATTATAATATGACATAAATTACATTAGTATCAAATCGGGCAGATGCGTTGCTGGTGGTCAAACTATTAATGTGGCGTTAAACGTGTAAATAATCTCACCCTTAAAGTGCATATTGCAGGTTAATCATTTTTTTCGAGATGAATGTATAACCTTGTACAAAAATACCATATAAAAAGGTACTGCAGGGTTTAAAAATGTTTTGCAGGGCATAAGGGCATGAATTTAATATAAAGTGACGGTCTCTGTAAAAACCGCTTTTTTTTCAGCGTCGCGTCATTTTACGTCACTAAAGGGAGTCGTTCGCCGAGCTCTGTGTTGATTCAGTGCAGATAGGTGGCATTCAGTAACAGCGGTTGTGAATCAATGTGTTTTCGGTAGTTTTTGTATTCTATTTATCATCGTCATGGTAAATTATTGTGTTTGTGGAGGTTGCACAAACTCCAGCCTGTCAGGACATCGAGTCTAGAGGTTTAATATGCGGCATTATAATGCCAATAATGACCGAGCGCACAACTGATGCTTGCGCGCGCAGTAAATCACTTTTGCGAGAGAATAACATATCTACACGCGAGGAAACGGAAGCCCACGAGCTCATTTTAAACCCCCGCGCGCGCATGACATCTCCACTGCGCGCAGATCAAGCCCTCGCGTGCTCGTACACAACTCTATGGGAAGCCAAACACACCAAAAGTGGTACGAGGCAGCGGGGTGTTACAAAGCTCGCGCCGCGCTGACATGTCATCTGCGCGGATCAATGGACCGAGCCGCGCGACCGACTCGTCAGCGCAGCGCGGACGTGTTTTCTAGCGCCACCCAATGGGCAGCGCGGCGCGGTCCAGTTTAAACAGTGCAGCGCAGACCATACATACACTCAAATGTACTATAAAGAAACCCCTCATTCCTTACAAACATTGGTTCTCTGCTGAAGTTTAGGAAGACAAAGGAAATCAGGATGAAACTCATACATTTCTTTTGTTTATTATCTTTAATAGTGTTACAAGTAAACAGTAGTGTTATGCGTCGATACTTTGAAGAACTGCACATAATATGTATAGAGGCTACGGAAAGAGCTGTACAAAGCAGAAACTTCAATGACTTTCAATATCGTAGTCGTCTTGAGGAGCACGCCAACCTCCTGGTAATTATATCAGACAGTTTACATGTTCAGGTAATTTATTACTTTATAAATTTGTAGACTTTAAGGTTTTTATATCTGAATTCCATAATTAAAATGATCATCTGCATTTGTTGACACTTTTTTGCCATTGAGATGAATTGGAAAAAGTCTCCCAATCAACCTGAATTCATACACGCACACACATGTTTGTTTTGCTATTGGGGACATTCCATAGACTTATTGGTTTTATACTGTACAAACCGTATATTCTATCCCCCTACACTACCCCTAAACCTACCCATCACAGGAAACTTTCTGCGTAAAAAAAAAACAAAAAACATAATTTAGTATGTTCATTAATCCATTGTACTCATTTACATTTATGCATTTGGCAGACGCTTTTATCCAAAGCGACTTACATTGCATTATACTATACATTTGTATCTGAGTATGTGCAATCCCTGGGATCGAACCCATGACCTTGGCATTGCTAGTGCCATGCTCTAACCACTGAGCTACAGGAAAGCATTCTTCACTCATATGTACTATAAACCCATTATATATATAATGTTTTATAATATAATGTTTTAGAACGACCTTGACCTCATCACCACAATCAATGAACTTCAAGAGGCTATAAAAGACTTATGTCTTCTGGTGGACCATATTTTCAACCCTCCTGTGAATGCCCCATATTCACTACCAATTTTACAGACCAGGGGACGGCCAAGGTAATGTTCATTTTAAGTTTGATGTTGCAATTTTACAATTATTAATTTTTCAAGGCTTTTTCTTTAGGCTCATATAAATCATAATCTGCTGTACAGTGGCACAGGGGAATCTGTCAGTTGATGGGTCCCTTTGACTTCCATAGGTTTTTTTTTTTTTTAAAGCTATGGAAGTCAATAAGACCCATCAAATTTTTAGTAACCAACATTCTTCTATGAAATATCTTCTGTGTCCACTGTTCATCAGAGAGAGAAAAAAAAATCTTCTCGTCTTAATAAAAGTTAACCCATAAAACATTTTTAATTCTAACTTCCAGATATCACATCACAGCTGAACAACTTTTACAGTTGAGGACAACTGGTATGTCCTGGGTTTCCATAGCAAATGTCCTTGGCATTGGTATGTCCACTCTTTCTCGAAGACGAGCTGTCTTTGGACTACTCAACAATTATGACGCCATTCCAAATAGTCAGTTGGATGACATTATTCGAGACATCACTGCCCATACTTCTAATGTTGGTGAAAGACTAGTACAAGGTAGGCTGCACATTATGTACTTATAATATTTTAAATAATCTGTTTTCAATAACATTTTTAGAAAATTATATTTCAGAACTGTATTTTATTTTTATGTGTTAATTTTCTTTGTTTAATCTAAAGGAAGCATTAGAGCAAGGGGGTTTAGAGTCCAAAGGCATCGGGTTAGAGAGAGGATCCGTCTTATGGACCCAGCAGGAACTTTAATTCGCAGAAGACGGCTCATTAGAAGAAGAGTGTACAATGTGAGAGGATCAAATCATTTGTGGTATGTAAGCTCGACAATGCAATTTTTGTCAGGCAACTTTTATTATTGACAACCAATAAATAATTGGTTGTTAATAATAAAAGTTGCCTGACAAATAATGTTGTTTACATTTATGTAAGTATTAAGTTATAGGAGGTGAAATAATTAACACATCATTACTATGCCAACAACATGTGAATAAAATTTTAACAGAAAAAGTTACTGAGTCTCAAAATTTTAGGCAGCCAAGAGCTTGGTTATAAAATCATGTTTTTTATTCAGTGTAAAAAGAGGTAACCTGCAATTATTACCTTAAAGAGCTATCTGTACATGCTTCAATTGTCAAATTAAACCTCTTATTTCTTTTAAAGGCATATTGACTCTAACCACAAACTGATTGCATGGAGATTTGTTCTTCATGGCTGCATCGATGGATTCAGCAGAACCGTCATTTATTTGAGATGTGCCACAAGACGACTACGATATTGAAAGTCATTGAAGTTTCTGCTTTGTACAGCTCTTTCCTTAGCCTCTATATGTGCAGTTATTCAAAGTATCGACGCATAACACTGTTTACTTGTAACACTATTAAAGATAATAAACAAAATACATTTATGAGTTTCATCCTGATTTCCTTTGTCTTCCTAAACTTCAGCAGAGAACCAATGTTTGTAAGGAATGAGGGGTTTCTTTATAGTACATTTGAGTGTATGTATGGTCTGCGCTGCGCTGTTTAAACTGGACCGCGCCGCGCTGCCCATTGGGTGGCGCTAGAAAACACGTCCGCGCTGCGCTGGTGAGATTAGCTCGCGCCGCGCAGGCCATTGGGTGGCGCTAGGAAGCACGTCCGCGCTGCGCTGACGAGTTGGTCGCGCGGCTCGGTCCATTGATCCGCGCAGATGACATGTCAGCGCGGCGCAAGCTTTGTAACACCCCGCTGCCTCGTACCACTTTTGGTGTGTTTGGCTTCCCATACAACTCGCAGCACGCGCGTCATCACTTCCCACACTCGCGCTCGATCTTCTATTTCGCTCGCGCGAACACTTTTGATTTTTGTCAGTCGTGGGGCGGGACTTTACTTATTTCAGTGTAACCTCAAATGTCATTGGACAATTCAGTTTATCCAGTCTGTTGTGATTGGACGCCTGTTGTAAAACGATTAGACATGGCTTCATCAATGGACCAGATGCAAGTGGGTTAAACTTTATTTATTGACTGATTGATTGCATTATTATTATAATATGTCCTTACCAGATACTATATTAACTTGATTTATTATTATTTGTAAGGAGCTGTAGCTGCTGGGGGAAAATGAGAACACATATTATATTTGCTGTAGTTCACCGCTACATTACCACTATACTTCCACTAAACAGTATATGTTTACCCAGCCAAAATTATATCAGTTCTGAAAAATATAGAGATGTGAAAAGTGTCCATTAAATAGTTGTAACTATGATTCTAAATCCAAAATTGCTTCATGTGGCTTTGGATGAAAGAGAAATCACTATCCGCAAGAGAACTCAGATGAACCGTAATTATGTTGTGCACGACACGTTCTCTTGTTCATTACTGCAATGATCAGTAACACTCAAAATAACACTTATCAAAATAAGAGAGTTCCTCTTTGTAAGACGGATAATGCAGACCTTATATAATTACACCCACAAAAATATGTACAAAACAAATTAAAAGATCAATCACAATAAAGTCTGTTACATTTTGTAAACGGATTGTTTTTATCACGCAAACAGCTTCAGCTCAATTCGAACGATGCACGCATGGTGAAATATGGACCTCCTTTAAGAGTCTGTTCCCACCCCAATTGTAAAGCAAAACGTGATTGGTTGTAGCGAAAGTGTGCTGCGATTGGTCAGCGCCACGTGGTCGTTATCTGATTGGCTTGAGTAGTTGGTGGGTGGAGTCGACCTATTTGTGGATTTGTCTGAGGTCTTGATGCTAGAATTGTTTCAGAATCCACAAATGCGCAGGAAGAGATCCACAAATGGGTGCAGTGATCCACAAATGCGCAGGAAGAGATCCACAAATGCGTGCAGCAATTCACAAATGTACAGGTGGTGATTCACAAATAAATGCAGGCAAAGTTGTGCTTGTGACATAAAACCATATTTGTGAATATGTTTTTTATTAGCAAATCTCATTTTATTTATTTGTGAATTCAATTATTTTTTGTGAAACTCCTAACATATAGTTGTGGATCTCATTCTATTCATTTGTGAATACGATTATTTTTTGTGAATATCTTTACATTTATTTGTGGATCATAATCTATTTATTTGGAATTTTGCTACAATCCTACCCCCATAAGAATCAGTTATCAATTCTAGGAAACAAATTATCTTCCTAGCCAAAAAAGAATAACTTTTTCCAACAATATAAAGTACTAGCAGGGTAATAGCATGTAGAACAAAACGTTTAAGAGACTTTGATTTGTGAGCATCAACACAGAGACAATAAGCGTGGATATAATGGTTTAATAAATGAAACTACGTTAGGCTACACACACAACTAAACTAAGCAAAGATTATATACAGAATAAAGAAAGTGAAGGAAAGTAAAGAAAGAGAGAGAGAAGAGAATGGCAAGATTACAACAGTTAACCACAACCTGCGAGAAACATCAAAGAATCAGGGTCACTTCAAAAGGGGCACAAACCATCTTACCAGTCGCACCAGAAGTATTTACATTGATGTCACTTAAAACAACTAAGATAGTAGATTTGTGAGGTTTGCATGGCCTGAGGGGAAGGAGAGGGTGTGAGGAGTCAGGAACTTAGCATGGGGGGAAGAAAGGAGGTCGAGCCAGGTGTTGTCCTGTGCTCTTTCTCGCAGATCCTCTCTTCAGATTAGAGAGTTTTATTGTTTTATTACAGGAGAGTAATCACTATCCTGTAATAAAACAATAAAACTCTAGTTTAATAGTAATCACCATCCTGTAATAAAACAATAAAACTCTATAATCTGAAGAGAGGATCTGCGAGAAAGAGCACAGGACAACACCTGGCTCGACCTCCTTTCTTCCCCCCCATGCTAAGTTCCTGACTCCTCACACCCTCTCCTTCCCCTCAGGCCATGCAAACCTCACAAATCTACTATCTTAGTTGTTTCAAGTGACATTAATGTAAATACTTCTGGTGCGACTGGTAAACAGGTTTCAACAAAACCTGTTCTCCTGGTGTGGGAGATGTCCCAATAAAGATCTTTATTAACCATTTGTTTGATCCCCAAAACCAGGCGTGTGACCCTTTGAGGCACGAGAAAAGGTCCAACAAAAGCTGTATAAATATTTGGGTGCTAAATGTTTACTGTCCTTTTGTTAAGACTTGGGTATTTAAAGGGATCTGTCAAACCACTCAAGGAAGAATCTGCATTCAGAACTTCCCGCACAATTGCTGTGTGTATCTCTCTATTTGCCAGGTATGCTGAATCTTTGAAATTCTTTTTAATATTTTGTTTTGAATTGTACTTTGTATTTTATGCCGATCAGTTGTGTGATGTATTCTTTTTGATTCTTTTAAAGGTGCCCTAGATCCCCTTTTCAAAAGATGTAATATAAGTCTAAGGTGTCCCCTGAACGTGTCTGTTAAGTTTCAGCTCAAAATACCCCATAGATTTTTTAAATTATTTTTTTTAACTGCCTATTTTGAGCCATTATTACATATGCACCGATTAAGCGCGCGGCCCCTTTAAATCTCCCGCTCCCCGCCCCCGCGAGCTCTCGACTGCCTTAAACAGCAAACACAAAGTTCGCACAGCTAATATAACCCTCAAAATGGATCTTTACAAAGTGTTCATCATGCATACATCGATTCCTGTGAGTATAGTGTTTATTTTGGATGTTTGCATTTATTTCTGAATGAGTTTAAGGCTATTCTCCGTGGCTAACGGGCTAATGCTACACTGTTGGAGAGATTTATAAAGAATTAAGTTGTGTTTATGCATTATACAGACTGCAAGTGTTTAAAAATTAAAATAGCGACGGCTCTTGTCTCCGTGAATACAGTAATAAACGATGGTAACTTTAACCACATTTAACAGTACATTAGCAACATGCTAACGAAACATTTAGAAAGACAATTTACAAATATCACTAAAAATATCATGTTATCATGGATCATGTCAGTTATTATTGCTCCATCTGCCATTTTTCGCTGTTGTTATTGCTTGCTTACCTAGTCTGATGATTCAGCTGTGCACAGATCCAGACGTTATACTGGCTGCCCTTGTCTAATGCCTTTCATAATGTTGGGAACATGGGCTGGCATATGCAAATATTGGGGGCGTACACCCCGACTGTTACGTAACAGTCGGTATTATGTTGAGATTGTTCTTTGGAGGTCGTTTAAACAAATGAGATTTATATAAGAAGGAGGAAACAGTGGAGTTTGAGACTCACTGTATGTCATTTCCATGTACTGAACTCTTGTTATTCAACTATGCCGAGGTAAATTCAATTTTTGAATCTAGGGCACCTTTAATTTATGTTTTATCCTGCCTGGCAAAAACAATAAATGTTAATCTTGATTTATCTTGGATTCCTCTAAAATCATTATGACTAGTAGATTATTGGAGTCCGTCATTTCCGTAAATCTGCGTCAGGACAGGTCAAACTAGAGAGCCCCATGAAAGGAGCATGGGACTTTTTGAGTTTGTCTGTTATTGAATTAGGAAGTTGCAGTATCGTGACTAAGAAAACGGTATTTTTGTATGAACAAGCATGTGGCGGTTTGACTCAAATGCATTAGTAAACTCTGCTCCCTCTGACTAAGAATCATAAACTGGCGAATTTATGTCCGTGAGAACGCAGTCGGCCGATGCGAAATTCTCTAAGTGATGATGGGTCCGTAATGAACGAATAATTGAAATTATGAGATATCCAGAATGATCAAATATCTAAATTAAAGCACAACTAATCTTATGATCAGCTGTTACATCGGAAAAATTATGAAACAAAGAGTCATTTATAATTGGAGTCAGATTAAATTATTCACAAAGTCAGAATTGAATTACAAATCAAAGTTGTATTAAATTAAGATGATTTTTACAGAAGTGCCAGAGGACGTACACGCGAAATACCTTCGACCAGACCTCTAGATGCCGTCGTTGGGCTAGTTGGTGGAACCTTACAATAACTTGGAAACGCATCTAAAGGCTGCAAACGGGTACTTGCATTGACTTTGGTTGCTGAATAAGTCCAGATTCGGTAGATTCTGGAGATTCTTGATGATTTTGGTCAGGAGTGCACTGAAGCGTTTGCTTGGGTTCTTCTGGGTGGCCCACGTTGAATCCAATGAAATTGACTTGAAGATAAAGTTTCCGGAAGGAGACAGGAAACGATGGTCTCAAAACAGATTGATCAAAAGTGTACATGATCTGAGGATGGGGATTTGAAGGCATTCAAGCAGTAATGCATACACCTGGATATTTGAAGTTACCCTGACATACAGTGCTCAGCGTAAATGAGTACACCCTCTTTGAAAAGTAACATTTTAAACAATATCTCAATGAACACAATACAATTTCCAAAATGTTGACAAGACTAAGTTTAATATAACATCTGTTTAACTTATAACATGAATGTAAGGTTAATAATATAGCTTAGAGAACAAAATTTTCATGTTTACTCAAATTAGGGTGATGCAAAAATGAGTACACCCCACAACAAATACTACTACATCTAGTAATTTGTATGGGCTCCATGATTTTTAATGACATCACCAAGTCTTCTAGGCATGAAAAGAACAAGTTGGCAACATTTTGCAACATCTATCTTTTTCCATTCTTCAAGAATGACCTCTTTTAGAGACTGGATGCTGGATGGAGAGTGATGCTCAACTTGTCTCTTCATAATTCCCCATAGGTGTTCAATTGAGTTCAGATCAGGACCCAATGATTCACTTTCACCCTGTTCTTCTTCAGAAATCCAACAGTGGCCTTAGATGTGTGTTTAGGATCATTGTCATGTTGGAAAAGTGCACGACGACCAAGGGCACGGAGTGATGGTAGCATCTTCTCTTTCAGTATAGAGCAGTACATCTGTGAATTCATGATGCCATCAATGAAATGCAGCTCCCCGACACCAGCAGCACTCATGCAGCCCCACATAAGGACACTGCCGCCACCATGTTTCACTCTAGGCACCATGCATTTTTCTTTGTATTCCTCACCTTTGCGACGCCAAACAGTTTTGAAGCAATCAGTTCCAAAAACATTTATCTTGGTCTCATCACTCCAGAGTATAGAGTCCCAGTAGTCTTCATCTTTGACAGCATGGGCCCTGGCAAACTCTAGGCAGGCTTTTTTGTGCCTGGGCTTTATGAAAGGCTTCTTTCGTGGATGGCACCCATGCATGCCGTTCCTCTGCAGTGTACGCCGTATTGTGTCACGGGAAATAGTCACCCCAGTTTGGCTTTCTACTTCTTTAGATAGCTGCAGTGAACTTGCATGCCGATTTTCTTCAACTCTTCTCATCAGACGACTCTCCTGTCAAGGTGTTAACTTCCATGGACGACCTGGACGTCTCTGTGAGATGGTTGCAGTTCCATCTTTTTTAAAATTTTTGTACCACTTTTACTACAGTATTCTGACTGATAAGTAAAGCTTTGCTGATCTTCTTGTAGCCTTCACCTTTCTGGTGTAAAAAATTATTTTATTTCTCAGGTCTTGTGACATTTCTCCACCTTTGTGTTTATTAAGTTATTGTTTAAAATGTTACTTTTCAAAGGGTGTGTACTCATTTACGCTGAGCACTGTCACTAAAGAATTATAATTTAGGTTAATATAACATAAGGACATACATGAAACACAGGGAAAATACTATATATAGTTAGGACAGTTTGATTGTGGGTAAAAATGGAGTCAACATCCTTCTTCCAAAGTGTATTGGAAGTTTATCTGTAGTCTGTGGACCAAATGGCTGGCACTATCTGTTGATGGGGGATGCAGAGAGGGGATCACCTCCTGTCTTTGAAGCTTGCAAAGAGCTCCAGACACCGTCTCTACTAGGGTCATTCGTGGGAGCCGAGGTGATAACGAACCTTTGAATAGAACTGGTTTTGCAGCTTTTTGAAGCCGATGACTTAGTTTGAACAATAGGAGAGAAAATCAAGAATTTTATGATACCTAAATCATTTTGATCACATCCATTCGTTACATATTTCCCCCCTTTCGACCGACGAGGTTCAGGTGGAGACATCGTCGGATGATGGTCAGTTCTATCGTGATGGGGAAGTTGATCATGATGCTCGGGTTTCAGGTAATTCCTAGTTGTCAGTCAGAGCTGCAGTGTTTTCACCAGTCTCACAGGTGGGGTGGTTAGAGACTGTGTACACTGTATGGTGTTGGTCCTTGGTCAGCTCCATCCTGCGCACCTGTTCTTGGCCATGGCAGGACAGAAGTGAGGGAGATGATTTTCGAAGGATGCCATGCACACTGTGTTGTCTGGGCTCCTTCAGTCATCGATGGTGTGATGAAGTGTGTTGGCTTGCTCTGGTTGTGAGGCCACTGTGAGGTGGTTGGTTGACAGTGACACTTGGTGATATGATGGCTGTTTCTGTGGTCAAGGCTGGTTAGCAGGGATCTGGGTGAGGTCTTCAGGTCTCATGCCTAGTCATAGGAAGTCTGAGCTGTCCCCCTCGTCTCCCTGGCCGAGTCTATCCTGGAGGAATTCCTTTAGAATCCCCAGGATCTCTGCTGACTCAGATGTAACCGCATTGTCCTGTTCTGATCAGAGTTTGTACTTGTGTCGTGGGGCATGTTGTGCACCCCCTATATTCAGCTCTGAACGACGGTCAGAGACAGGGTAGATGGTTAGATGTTTCACCATCTTTTCCGAAGCAGCTTTTTGCTTGACATAGGCCTTAAAGGGATAGTTCACCCAAAAATGAAAATTTGATGTTCATCTGCTTACCCCCAAGATGTAGGTGACTTTGTTTCTTCAGGAGAACACAAATGATGATTTTTAACTCCAACCGTTGCCATCTGTCAGTCTTATAACTCGCTTAGTGAGGTCTGATCGCGCTCTGACAACAGAAGTAATGTCTCGCTCTCATTGAAGTATATGCATGAGACATCACTGCCGTTGTCAGAGCACGATCAGACCTCACTAAGCGATTGCTGAACGCAGTTGGACATAGTGGTGTTTTAGAGGTAAAAAATGATATAAATACTGTTCAGTTTCTCGCACAAACCGATCGTTTCGTGTCTTAGGACATCAATGTGTCGTCACGAGCCGCAGGGTTTAATTTGGATTTGTCTGTGCATGTTTATTGACTCTTATAAATTGTGTTACCATAGACACGCATTATACGGCTGATAGACGGCAACGGTTGGAGTTAAAAATCATCATTTGTGTTCTCCTGAAGAAACAAAGTCACCTACATCTTGGATGCCCTGGGGGTAAGCAAATAAACATAAAATTTTCATTTTTGGATGAACTATCCCTTTAAGGACTAAGTCCCGCAGCTGCTGAGTGGACATACTGCGCGGGCAGGCCAGGACCCCTAAGTGGTGGCTCACTGCAGGGTGCAGATTCCGGAGGAACAGAGTTCTGAAGTTGAACTCCTCCTCTATTCCTGGCTCGTTCCGTGCTCCGAAGTAGGTCCGTCGAAGTCTGTTGTAGTAGGCCTGTGGTGTCTCCTGTCGGCCTTGTTTGAGTTCCATGGCACCGATCAGTCCTTGTTCTAACTCTGTGTCAGAAAACTCTCTGATCAGGGCCTGTTGTAACAGCTCGTAATCTGCTCTGACAGTTTCTGCTGTTAGACTGCCGATCAAGGAAACTTCTCGCTTCACTGCTGGAGGTGATTCTGAGCAAGTACAGTCTGTCTCATGTGGTTACATTTGCCATAGTCTGTAAGTGAAAGTTGATGTCCTGCAGGTAGGCATGCACGTCGTGGCCTCCTGCATGGTCTGGGGTGAACTTATGGATGTTTTTGGCCAGCTTGTCAAGGTCTCTGAGAGACACGCTGTGACTTGTGGCAGGAGTCCTCTGGAATGGCTCCCACCCCCTTGTTGCTGATGGCGATCCTTGTTTGCTGGCTGGTGACATTTTTGAGCAATGGGCTCTAACTCCCCTTTCAGACTAGAAGCTATTGGAAGGGAGACCTGGGCTCACCAGTTGGGGGAAATTCGGTGGTGTGTGTTTCCCTTTTCTGGTCACCTTGCAGTCTATAGGAATGTTTCAGTTCCCTGTGAACTGTCTCAAGTTCATCTTTTAAGCAGTCCCTTTGCTGAATCAAAGCTTGGACTTCAGCAATGGTGGTTTGCAGGTGGTCTTCACAGGCTCTAGTCCTGGCATCTCTTTATTTCACTTCAGTCCATGCTCTCCCAAGGTGAGCTTCAGCATGTTGGAGTTTTTCGCTCAGTTCCTCTCTGATGTCCTTCTCCAACTGCTCTCTGTGCGCTGCATCTGCACGGAGGTCTGTCAAGGCATCTTGGAGTCTTTTCACTTCCTCCTGTAGCTCTGGGTCCTTCTCATCCGTTGTCCCGCGCTGGTCCAGGGCCTCCAGGGTCAGCTGGTCTAGGTGACTTTAAGCATGTGCCTGGTTCCTCCAAACCTCCTCAGCCTGGAGCTTTAGCGTTGCTGCTGCTTCTTGTTCCAGGTGAATGACGCTCTTCTCACTTAGCCGTGCCTGGAAGATGAGGTTGTGAGCTAGTGCACCGATGATCTTGGCCAGCTCTTTGTGGTTGTAGCTCTTGGTCGGATCATGGGCCATCAGCCTGTTCACGTCATCATCCAGCTGCTCCTGGCTCAGATGCTGTAGGTCACTGGTGGCTTTAGGCAGGAGGGCATCAGTCATGGCAGTCAGCCAGGCCTCTAGGTGGTCCCAGTGGGTGGCAGAGTTGGATGATCTGGGCATACTGGTGGCAAGAGAAAAACAACACAAGAAGGCCAATGCAAGTCTGCGCAGAGTTAACGATCGATGCTAGTGTATATTTATGTATGCTGTGTGCAGTTTGGCTAACTGGTGCAGACAGTTAGTGTAGTGTAGGCCAGACACCTATTATCTCGGCTCTGAATGTCAAGGTGTGGCTAATCTGTGTGGGGGTGCACCGGAATAATTCTAAACAAAGATTGTTAAAAGGGTGGTTGCCTGATAAGTCGCCTAATAACTTTTGGCTGCTTGGGTCGTCAATCTATTATTCAGCATTCCATGATGTTTCTCATAGGTTTGTTCTCTACATGAAATGAAAACAAACAAAACAGAGTAAAGCAAAATCAAAAAAAATAAATTATAATCTAAACCAACAAATCAACAGAAAGGGATATAGGAAGAAAAGGGTCTAAGTTTATTACCACTGCTAGGGGTTAGGACAGGGCCTACAGAGTGGGGGCGCTGTTGGGTCATAACACCTAGGGAGATGGTATGGCTAAGAGAGGGAAGATGGGCTAAACACTTAAAAGACCAGGGAATGTCTAATCCTCTTTGGGCTTAGAATAAGTGAGGGGGCCTGTGTCTAATTCAATAGGCCAGGTGGTGAATCGAGGTCACTCAGGTGAGACTCAGTGGTGAGGTCAACCGTTCACCACCCAAGCACTAGGGGGAGTGCTACCTATAAATAAAACACAAATGACTGAACAAAAGGGAACTTAACTTAAATTTACATTTAAACTTTGTTTAAACTTAATTTTAATTTAGTGTATAAAGAAAGAGAGGAAAAGGCCTGAATAATGTCAAGATAATAATGAGTAAGCAGAGGGAAAATATTGATAATAAAAAACAAAATAAAATAACCAAAGAAGAAATTAAAATCAAACAAATTAAATAAATAAAACAAAGAGGTAGAGAGAGGAAAGCCGACCTAGCTGAGAGTGGCCACAATGTGACATGGGTGAGCCCACACAACAAAAGTCAAGAGGTCAAGAGAAGTGTTAGACACTTAAACAGACTGCCCTCTAGGGTTAGTCAGAGGTATTATGACCTAGACTTACTTAAAACGTGATTAAATCTGAACTTGTTTAGTGCGAGATTACTCTCTTCTTAACGGCCAATTTACTGCAACAATCACAAGTACAAATTTGAGATCTCAACGGATCCATCTTTTGCCCGTTTACTGCACAAGAGTGTGTGACAGGATTTCTTCGCTGCCAGTACACAAAAATTTAAACAATAGGATTCATTCACTGTTGTTACAAATTAACACTTGATCAAGGTTTTAAGAACTTCCATTTAGTTAGCTAGGCTAATGGTTAACCTTAAGGAGTAAGATCGCTTAGTTGAATGGCATTGGATATACGCATTGAATCAAATCTGGCGATACAATAATTATAAGGCCTTTTAAAAATATGATAGGAGGAGCTTCAAATCAATCTTTTATCACACTGAAAGAAAATTTCTTCGTTCTTTAACAGGTGATAATAATAATTTTAAAATATGCTGTGAAGAGATTTCTTCATCTTTAAAGGAACAATTTTAATATTATAAATATAGCTGCAAGCAGCAATTACGGGGCCAAGCACAAAAAAACGGCACAAGATGCCAGCCAACATGGCTGTGAGCATCAGACCAACTGCAACAGTGAGCAATTAAAGACCTATTAAGATCATTTTATTTTCTGGCTATCACCAGACCAAGCTCAATTTAAAATTTAACATTGGTCTGGAGAGTCTGCTATGTATTTTCTACTGCACAAGAGGCGTGATCAACGAGCATTATTCACGCAATTGGATACTCCTTCAACCAATCAGATCAACGATCCGGGTGACATACTTTGCAGCGGGGCTAGCTGGTAAATTAGGCTTTTACCAAAGCCGGTCGGTAGTAAGGCAAACACATCCTTCTTTTTTATGAATTGTTCCAGGGCAAGTCTCTGTTCCGTTTTCAAAGAAAACTTTGAAATCTTTTAAAACAGCATCGACAGCGGCATCAACTGGTTGCTGCTCTTCGGTGGCCGCCATGTTCAATGTAAACAAAAAGCTGCTTGCCGTCGCTTCGTCATCGTGTTATACCCGCCAATAGCGAGCAAGGTGGATAAGCCAGTCTGTGATTGGTTCCCGCAAAAGTGTAACAGAAGCAGTAGAAACGAATGTACGGGTTTCCAGACTGTGTTGCCGGGCGAAATCAAATCGGCAATTTTAGGCAAAAGAGCTGAAAAATGATATATACTGTCAAAAGTAAGGATTTACTGGTTCATCACTTTCGACCAATAGGTGGCGCTGTGACCAAATGAATGTGGTATGGTCAGAGTGAGGTGACAATGACACTTGTAAGGTTTGGTGTCAATATGTCAAAGCATTGCAGAGATGCAGACTCAACAGTCATTTTGGCATCATGCCTCTAATTTGTTGCTGCAGTATAGGAAAATGGTTATGTCTATCAACATTTCTACGCGGACCGCAAGCACTGTGATTGGTCTGCTAGAACCCCTCGGGTCAAAAAACTGGCACGGAGCAATCGGAGAAGAGCGAGTGCTTTCAACTTCCATATGAATGAAAAAACACTCTGTTTCAGGGCACACATGAAGTCAAACTGCAACAAAAGTCATTACCTATTTGCCGCTTCTCTGCCGTTTCTGTTTGTAAGCTTCTCTGACAACGTACATGACGAGCTGCTTCTTCTTCGGCTTTTGTTTTGATACTCAACATGACCGCGTACACTGCCTCCTAGTGGTCTGCATGCAGGTCGACGCGGACAACGACGCAGAAGTATAAATGAAAACAGACGCATAGCCTACGACGCAGAGGCTCCGGCGTAGGTCCGACGCAGAAGTATAAATCAGCCTTTACGGTTCAAAAGTTATTAACATAAAAATGAGTGCAACTTTGGACAGCTGGTGGCGCTAGAGGGATTGAGTTAGAGACACCAAATTTGCTATGGACACAGTTCAGACTGTCCTCTAACTGTGTGCCAAATTTCACAACTTTTTACCATACAGTTCTGCCTGGGCTGCCATAGACTCAAGAGCGGAAGAAGAAGAAGAATCGAAAATAAAACAAAGAGATACAATAGGTGCCTCCGCACCTTCGGTGCTTGGCCCCTAAATATAGCTGCAAGCAGCAATTACGGGGCCAAGCACAAAAATGGCACAATAAGCCAGTCAACATGGCCGGGAGCATCAGACTAACTGCTACAGTGAGCAATTAAAGACCTATTAAGATAATTTTAGGCAAAAGAACTGAAAAATTATATATACTGTCAAAATAAAGGAATTATTTGCATTATTGTGTGAGCTGTCTCTTTAAAACCGCATGGTTTATATACATGTTGTTGCTGATTGGGCTAACATTTTTGACACACCCACCAAACAAGAGAAAACGTATCTCAAACCCCGTTGCACACCGTCCTCAGGAAACATGTTGTTTAACCCGGAAACCGTAGCAAAACGTTGCGCACCGGTTTGAGCTTGAACGTGCCCCATATATGGTTCGAGAGCTAGGTCAAAGCCACTGGAAGGCAAGCCTGCAACCTTTAGCCAAAAAAGCATAACGGCTAATGCTAATGTTCTGCCTCTGGTGGTACGCAGGGAAGGAGACCAGAGGCCGTTTTTTTGAATGGATGTCAATGGATGAGAGGAATATTATCATTGCTATGCTGATTAAACAGCTTTTGTGAGAAAATAGCTTATCATTTAATTAATCGACAGCCTGTTCGCTAATCTTCAGCATGTTTTACACTAAACAATACTTTCGTTGGGAACTATATGTAGAGTTAATCTTGATAAAATTTTATTTTTTTAAGAGAAGGCAGACTAGGGAATGCTGCAACAGGTAGGACTCATTTACGGCATTACAAACAGCAAATGTGCCGCATTACTGTTTAACCAAAGCCACTGGAAGGCAAGCCTGCAACCTTTAGCCAAAAAAGCATAACGGCTAATGCTAATGCTAACGCTCCGGCTCTGGCGGTACGCAGGGAAGGAGTTTTGAATGGCGGGCACTGATGTCACTGCCATTACACAATAGGCTGAGAGGTGAGCACGTGATTAAGTTAGCCGTTACACTTTCTCCAATGGTAAGAGATACAGACCCTCTCATCTCCCTATAATATTCAATCTCTGGCTAGGTTTCGAACAGACTGTGGAAAATAAGTCAGCCGATCAAAACACACTCAACCCATAGCAACGCGTTATGGCAACGCCTCAGACTGACGGATATGTAAAAAAATAAACAGGAATTTTTCAACTGTTGAGCGATTTGTTACTATTGTACACATTGTCATATTAATTATAATTTAAATGCATTTTGTTTTGTTGACCACAATATTATCATTGCTATTTGTCTTTTTGCAATAAGGGGCACTTTTGATAAATTTTGTGCCTCCCCCAGAAAGAGATTTCAACAGAGGGACAACTGAAGTTCTGCATAGGGGACTCATTTGACCAGTGGCTGCCCTGAGCATTTCTGTTACTTTATTTTTCGTTTTTCTACTGCACATTATATAAAGTATTGACTCATTCACTTTTAGATATTATGTTGCCAAGAATGCACACATTCAACACTCAACCAAAAATGAGGAATGACTAACATGTAGAACTGAAACATGATAAGTAATGCAGTTTTCGTAATGCCATAAACTGTTAGTATTTTGACAGTCATTGCGCTGTGATTGACTATATGAAAGTGAAGTGACATGTGGCCAAGTATGGTGACCCATACTCAGAATTTGTGCTCTGCATTTAACCCATCCAAGTGCACACACACAGCAGTGAACACACACACCCGGAGCAGTGGGCAGCCATTGCTGCGGCGCCCAGGGAGCAGTTGGTACGGTGCCTTGCTCAAGGGTCTCACCTCAGTCGTGGTATTGAAGGTGGGGAGAGCGCTGGAGCGCTCCCCTCACCGACAATCCCTGCAGGACCTGAGACTCGAACCCATGACCTTTGGGTTACAAGTCCAACTCTCTATCCATTAGGCCACGACTGCCCCAACATATAGCAGTCATTAGGCCACGACTGCTATATGTTCACGTTGGATAGAAAACTAGTGCTAGTGTTTTGACAGAACGACTAGATTTTGAATCATGTTTGCTGTGTTTAGATAGAGTTAGTATGTAGAAAAAGGTTTTTAGTATTTTGAAATGTAGAGTTTGTATTTATTTAACAAAATATGATTTTGGGCCGAAAATTAACTATTTGGCAAATTGTGTGGTTGTGTGCATTTATCAAAAGTACTTGATAAATGCTTGTTAGCAGTTGTAAAAAACTGTAAGTCATGATCACAAGAAAAAAACTTTTGTTATCTCATGATCACGAAAAAACAAGAAAGAAAAATAATTATAATCCATGGCCTCTTAGGGCTTCCGTAAGGAAAAGGTTTTTAGCATTTTGAAATATGTTTTTGGGCAGAAAATTAACTATTTGGCTAATTGTGTGATGTAGGTGTGTTGCTGTGTTAAGAGTTTAGAAAAAGTACTTTAAGTATTGGTAAATGCTTGTTAGCAATTGTAAAAAACTGTAACTATGAGTAGATACTTTCTTAAAGCCCTGTATAAACCTGTAAGTCAAACAATATAAATTATTGTTCAGACCATCATGAATCCAGAAAGAGAGAGGCAAACCTTAATATCTTTCTGTGTTATATAATGGTTTTAATTTGTTCTGCTTTTCACAGCTCTGCAGAATAAAGGCAGTTGTCTAGAGGGAGTGCCCCACTATTGCTTTTGCTTTAGACATAGTGCCATGACAGAGCAGTGTGTGTTCAGTGAGCAGAAAACTACTATTGGACATCCATGCATGCATGTTCTTATAAGCTTCTGTGGGCTGGATGTGCAGCCCACCCATTCAGATGAGCCGTTAGCTTCCATCCTTCAAAGGACATGCCTCCCTGTCTACTTCCAACACAGAACTCATCACAGATGCTGTGCAGCCTTCATGATTAATTAATGAATAATTAAATTGATAAAATTCTTAAAATATTAGGACACATTTCTCAATACTTAATTCACTTATTAAAGACGTTCAGTTCTACTTACCAACTTTCAGCTTGGCACAACAGTTACAGTTTTTTTTAATTGCTTACACACTAAAAGTGGTACTTGAGGCCAACTCAGTGAAACCATTTTCTCATACACCTAATCTTCAGACCAAGTCTGCAAAACTGCAAGCACATTATTTGCATTACACTCAGTTTACAATTGTAAAACAGACTTTTTGCAAAACACTAAACACAGCTCTCTACATTAGAAACATCATTCAAAATGAACAGCTCTTGTGTTTCACACTGACATTTAACTGCCACACTCATTTACCGATTACCTACACCCAATGATCATGTGTGAAAACACGTACAGGTCCTTCTCAAAAAATTAGCATATTGTGATAAAGTTCATTATTTTCCATAATGTAATGATAAAAATTAAACTTTCATATATTTTAGATTCATTGCACACCAACTGAAGTATTTCAGGTCTTTTATTGTTTTAATACTGATGATTTTGGCAAACAGCTCATGAAAACCCAAAATTCCTTTCTCAAAAAATTAGCATATCATGAAAAGGTTCTCTAAACGAGCTATTAACCTAATCATCTGAATCAACTAATTAACTCTAAACACCTGCAAAAGATTCCTGAGGCTTTTAAAAACTCCCAGCCTGGTTCATTACTCAATACCGCAATCATGGGTAAGACTGCCGACCTGACTGCTGTCCAGAAGGCCATCATTGACACCCTCAAGCGAGAGGGTAAGACACAGAAAGAAATTTCTG